>JAVJIF010016985.1:0-73075 GCA_038442645.1 Agave tequilana | reverse complement strand
CCTCCACGTACCCATAACTCTCAGGGGTTGCCTAGGGTTGTGTGGTGCCTATAGAAAGGGCAATTCACCATCTCTTGCAAAATGCAAAACTGAAGCTTCTCTCATTTTCTCAGTACTCTCTCACTTTCTGTCCCAAAATTCTAAAATGCTGGATAAGGAGAAGAAGATTCAGACTGAAGGGAAGCATTTTGGGTAAGTTATTTTGCATTTTCATAGATTTTAGTTCTTGTTGACATTTCATCGAACATGTAGCATACACTAGTTATAACCACTGATTTTACCATGAAATAAATGATGTAAATCCTAATAAAAATATTTTGGTATACCCTAAATATACATCCTAATTATAGTGGTTTTTATTAGATTTTACAAGTTTTTGTTATAGCAAAAAAAACACAACAAACACTGCTCTCGACCCAGGTCGAGAATGGCCTGGGTCAGGTCTGGCTAGGCCAGGCCACCAGACCCGGTTCGGGTCTATTTTACAGACCTGACCCATTTTAAAATATAAAAAAAGAAAAAGGAAAGAAAAAGAAAAAGAAATGAAAAGAAATAAAATGCAGTAGATATTACTGTAGTAATATCACTGTAGTAGACCCGACCCGACCCTACACTATAGCAGACCCAGACCCAACACTGTAGCAGACCCATTACTTTAGCAAACAGACCCGTTAAGCTTTTTATTGATTTTTAGGCTTATTTTAATTTCAAAAAATTTGAAATAAACTCAGAAAATTCTAGAAATTCACAGAAAATCACAAACTAAATTTGGGACTCTGAAAAAGTTATTTTGAGTGTAATATTATTGAGAATAACATGAAATTAAATATTCTTTATAATTATTATTTAATGATCATTTATTTAAAAATTGCCAATAAATTTCAAAATATCACAAAAAAATATAAATTCATAATCCAATAATATATAAATATTATACATTAATTTATTAGTTTATGCATGTATTTTATCATGAAATTACATTTTTTTTGTTGCTAAGTTCAGAAAATTGAATTATTTAAAAATATTAACCAACCAAAATTATAATAAATAGTAAAAATTACATTCTCATTCAACTTATCATTGAATAAAAACATGACAAGTCTCTAATTAATTCACGCTATATTTAGGCCATGAATCTTACCCATAGCCGGTTGCAGTTACGGAAAATCAGGTTCCGATGACATCAGGCAAGTGTACATGATTCTCTCCTCGTTGACTTTCATCTTGATCTTAATTTTGTCTCTTAATTATAAATCATGGTTATCATATCTCATGATCGTCAACACTATCTTGTTATCATATTTTCATATCAGCTTTTCCTCTTCCGATTATATGACTAATTATGCTATTCTTGATATTATTACCGATACCGTCTCGTGATCATATTTCATTACCTTACATATCATGTTTGCATCTTGTTCCTGTACATGCATGCATCTAACTAAAATTGACATGATTTTCTTGTATGTGATAGATCCTGGCATGTACACCTATATTAATTGTGACTAACTGTATGACCTGGATTGTTCGAGGATAATTAAATAATGATAATCGAATGTAATGACTGTCTTGATCGTTTAAGATTTTCAGGAATTATTGTGATCCTGATACTACGGAAAATTTATCGAGAAGATTGACCATTACATTTTTGAGGAATTATTCAAGGATACTTATTGGATTATGCACATATGATCATAACCGATTTATTATGACCTTTAGATTATATGACACTGACATCACCTGCACTACTTTACATATATCTGACATCACTTGTACTACTTTGTATTTGTTATTGCCACTGTCTATATTATCCAGTAATCTTGATGCAGATTATATTCACTATCTGCCACTGATATTCTTGATACTGATTCTTGGTTATGTACACTGAGTTACACTATTTTGCACTTGTATTGATTAATAAAATTAATCAAGCCGGGTTACTGGGAGAGACTATAGTAGGAGAAATTCAGGGAGGTGTGCTTGGAAGGGCGACCCCTTATGGATTTGAATGACACACGTGATCTTATTATTTATGCACACTCCTATTATTACATGTTACATGATACCTAAGTACAGTGAACTGTTTCTTCCTGCTATCAGGATCCACAACGCATCACTTGTTTGATATGCAGTTGTCCTGTGAGATGGGGCACATGATGGTTGCTTTAGTTAGGGTAACAAAATATGCTAGACATATACACTTGCATCATATCCTGCATTATCTTCAGTGATCTAATACCTTACATATATTTTCATGATACTGATACTGTTGGAACTTATTTTGATGATAACAAATGTACTTTGTACTATTTTTGTGTATTTTTAGATATTTGTTAAAAGCCTTGATCACACATAAAATAGTCCTATTAGTAGACTTGACCCTTACTATTAGTAGATTTGACCCTCCTTATTAGTAGACTTGACCCTTTCTATAGTCGACTAATAGGATTGTTAGTCGACTTATCAAAATTACTAGTCGACTAATACATGTTGTAGTCGACTTATAATTTCTGCTGGTCAAGTAATAGCAGTTTTCAGAAACTTGCATATCTGTATCAGTCTCGATGTAGTCGACTTGCTTTCTTTATTAGTCGACTAACCCAGTCAAATATGCCTATACTAGTCGACTAACTCCCAACCCCTAGTCAACTTATAGCAGTTTATAACTGTTGTACAGTTATTGAATTCGGGTGTTTTATCTAACATTTTAATATTTAAATTTGTCCTGATAACTACCCTAACTGACCATAGATTTCACCTATAAATAGGGATGTTGTCCTACGCTAAATCACCAATTCACATCAATAGTTATTCTGCCCAAAAACTCTGTTCAAAAATCTGTTTTTCAGAAAACTATTTTCACTTTCTATTCTTCACTCAAATTTCAATCCTTTAGTGAAGAATTCTGAGAGTCCACCTATAAGAGTCCTTGTTCACGATCACATACAGATTCAAGGCGTATAGGATTGTAATTACTCAAAGAGAAAGATTGTACAAGAGCGTCTTCGGGTTGAAGAGAAGTTGTACAAGGTGTTATTGTCTTCTTGGTGTAAGAAGAGTTGTATACATTTGGCAAAGAAAATTTGTCAAGTGGTATACAAGGTGTTAGTTTTGGGTGTACAAAATCAAGGATAAGGAAAATCTCAAACGGATTGCTTGGAGACTGAATGTAGGTCAAGAGGACCGAAGCAAGATAAAATCTCTTGTGTTTGCGTTTGCATTTTCTGAGATTTATTTCCTTTCATGCAAGTTATTTTATTTAACGCTAATTATCTTTATTTGAGTATTGTGTTGACATAATTTTTAGATCCTACAGATACTAGAAACTCATGTGACATGAATTATATTGACTACATGATATTTCTGGACCTACCATGTTATTTTATCTTGTGATCTCGTGTTCTTATGATATTGTGATTATACTACACAACAGTTACTCGTACAGGACATCTCATGTTCATTATATATATGTGTCACATCATGCATGCATGATCTCCTTGTACATAATTAGTCGTCTCGATTTTCCTGTTATTGTTCTCGATACTGCCAATTATATCTCACTTCTTATTTCAATGCCCTACTCGTGCTGTGACTACATTTTTCATATTCTCTCTTTCATTGTCCTTTTCCCTTCGTGTACTCTTGTTGGTCCGCTTCTGACGGACCACTATTATTATTTTTCAGTATCTATATCAGCAAGTTGATATAGAGTGTTGATCGTCGATCATATTCTGGTTTCTCCGGTGAGTTCAGTTCTTTTCTTGACTTGTCTTATTCAGATATAGTGGATGATATGTTTATGTTTTAGTATTTCATATATGTGATTTTATCCCTGCGCTTGGTTGTATATGCATATATGTGTGCTATCCTGCTCGTTGTTGATAGCCTAAGATACTCATTGATGAGATTCACTCTTCGTGAGTATCTGCTGGCCGTCGTCACGTTCCCGTACTCCGTATTTTGGGAAGCATAATATGATTGTACCTATCTACAACATATGAGGCTCGGACATACAGGTGAAAACTCTTTGCAGGCTCTAGCAAAGTAAGGTTCATTGCAAGGTGCCAAGACCTGCAAATTAGAATTTTGTGAGCATTACAACATCAAAAAGAAGACTAAGGTGAAATTCAGCACTGCGATTCATTACACCGAGGGACTCTTGACTATATTCACACAGATATTTACGGATCTACCAAGACGATATTTATTAGAGTTAACCACTACTTTTTGTCTTTTATTGATGATTACTCTAGACGATATTGGATATATACCATGAAGCACAAAGAAAAAGTCATAGAGTTGTTTGTGGAATGAAAAAGGAATATGGAGAAGAATGCGGGAAAGAAAATAAAGGTCTGCCATTTAGACATTGGTAGGGAGTACAGTAGCGATCCTTTTCTACAGCTAGCAATCCTTTTCTACAGTTATAACGCGATGAGAGTATAGAAAGACAGTTCACAGTGGAGAAACACCGCAATAAAATGGGGTGGCCGAAAGGATGAACAAGACCTTGGTGGAGAAGGTTCGTTGCATGTTATCCAATACCAGATAATTGAAATCTTTTGGGCCGAGGTATTGGCATATTCTTCCCATCTCATTAACATGTTGCTTTTATCTATGATAGGAGGTAAAACTCTATTGGAAGTTTGGTCAGAAAAGTTACTCAAGATCATGACTCACTTCGGGTGTTTGGTTGTCCAACCTATTATTATATCAAGGAAGATAAGTGGGGTCTGAGAACGAGAAAAGATGTGTTTGTGGGTTTCAAGAAAGGTGTGAAAGGCTACAAAATTTGAAATCCAAAGGACAAGAAGATCATTTTGAGCAAATATGTCATGTTTGATGAGGCTTCAATGGTGAACCCACGGACTCTCAGTAGGTGGAGAGTGATAAGACCAATAGGGTATAACAGCAGGTGGGTGATGCTACTCCACCACCTTCAGACAGAACAATATCATTCGAGATCACATCTGAGGTGACATAAAGTGGTGATCATATAAATGATGAGGATGCTGATGATAAGGAGGATCAATGATCAGTTATAGGTGATTCTATTGTAGTTGGAAGAACTCAGAGAATCCACGTAAGCTCAGTTGGCGCACTACAAACATGATTGTGCCCATACTCTTTCAGTCATTGAGGAGGTGATCCCATATATATATATATATATATATATATATATATATATATATATATATATATATATATATATATATATATAATATATATATATATATATTATATATATATAATTCTAAAATCAGTTCGGAGTCCAAGATGTGGAAGGATGTCGTGATGGAAGAGTCGAACTCTCTTCACAAGAAAGACATTTTGAAATTGACAGAATTGCCCAAGGAAAAGAGGATTATTGGTTGTAAGTGAGTATTTGCAAAGAAACAAGGATGTTTAAATGGTGATACTATATGCTACAAGGCCAGATTGGTATCTAAAGCTACACATAACGAGAAGATATTGACTACAACGAGGTATTCTCACTTGTTGTAAAGCACTAATCAATTCAGATATTGTTGGCTACTAGCATAGTACGAGTTGGAGCTTGACCAGCTTGATGTAAAGACCGTTTTTATTTATGGCGATCTTGATGAGGAGATCTTATGTCTAAGCCTAAGGGATTCAATGCTATAAGAAAAGAGAATATGGTGTGCAAATTGAAGAAAATATTTTATGGGCTAGAATAATCACCAACGCAGTGGCACAAACATTTTAACAGCTTCATAAGAGGTAAGAGGTACACCAAAACCATTATGACCTATCTGTTTACTAAAACAAACTACCAGGTGGAGAATATGTTTATCTACTATTATATGTAGACATATGCTCATTGCTTCTAGAGTAGATCCGCGATTGATAAATTGAAGAAAGACTTGTCTTTTAAATTTAAAATGAAGGTGTTGAAGCGAAGAATGTGCTAGGCATGAAAATTGAGAGAGACCGAAAAAGTGACAAGGTTTGCTTGACACAGAAGGGGTATTTGAAGAAGGTACTGCAGAAGTTCAACATCAATAGTTATACAAAATCTGTAAGTGCACTGTTGGCCCTCTATTTCAAGTTAAAAGCTACTATGTTTCCTACTACTGTTAAAGACTATGAGTATATTGATTGAAACTTGAACGAGAGAATAAATATGTATAAAAATAAATAATCAGAGAATTATAAGGTTAGAATCTTCTCGTTGTTCAATTCTATCCGCTGCAGCAAGGGCCAAAGCGGATCGTGTTTCACTGGGAGGGAGGCGATGGAAGCGTTGGCAGCACGATATATTTGTAGTCAAGACTTAGAAGAAAGGTTAGTTGTAGTTTGAAATAAGAAAGTAGATCTAATCAAGAGGGAGAGTCTAGGTCGCTAATCTACCTTCACGACTAGTCTCGATCTAGGGGTTGTATCCTTTTAAACTAATGAAACATTCATCTAAGTTGTTTAACCCTAAGTAAGAAGAGTAAGATGTCCAACTTAACTTGTCTACACTACGCCAAGCCAAACCCTAATTTTACCCTAAGCCAAAGCCAATCCCTAATCATTAAACTATGTCAAAGCATACCTCTAAACTTAATCTAAAGCCAAACCCTACTCTAATCCAAAGCCACACCCAAATTATCTAAATCATTAAGTTGGACTATCATCACTAAACTTCAAAGGATTAATCTAACCCTAGATTGCAAATCCATTAGACTAATCAACTAACCCTTGATCTAACCCTAGTCGATCTAGTGATTGCTACCCTAAAATTATTCTAGCCTAGCATCCTTTTTATTTTATCCATCTTTTTATTTTTAGGATCTTTAAAGAAAAGAAAAGAAGGAAGAAAGATTAACGACAACACTAAAAACCAACCAAGAACAAAGAAATAAAAAGGTAGACTTGAAATTAAAAGAACAAGAATGAGAATATAAAAAAGAAAGATAACCTTTATTGATGCAATCCATAGGTACAAGCTCCTTCTCCTTCTTGCTTACAATAGCCAAGCCAAAGCTAACAACAATTACAAAGAAGAGAACTCAAAAGAGGCTAAACTAATCTAACAAAAAAAACCCTAAATCCTTAACCCTAGCCTTATTCTTCTTCTCTCTGTATGAGGTGCTATGTATGTACTGCAGGGGGTCTTTTTTATAAAAGATTTGGGCCGAAGTCTTCAAAATAAAGCAGACCTCCTTCACGCTCCCTCTATCTTTATCAATAAGCCACGAAAACGTGGCTTTTGCCGCGTTTCTGCGGCAATCTCGTGGCCATCTGCCACGCGCTTGAGCGCGTGGCCTCCTCTCGTCCATCTATCTGGGTGCCTCCTCCTGGATTCTGCATCCTGAACCTCGATCTTGAGAATTCGGGATAACTTGGGAAGCAAGTTATCAAAAATCTGAATTTGAAAAGGATTTGGTCCCTTTATCTTTATCTTCAAGCCTTTCTCCTCTTAGATTTGAAAAGCAATTAGGAGTCCTACTTTATCCTTCCTCATCCTCCTCCTAGATTTGAATAGCAATTAGGAGTCCTACTTTATCCTTCCTCCTCCATCCCTAGATTTTAAATTAATAATTTATAATCCAATTTTTGATTAGGTTATATAAGTTAGAAGCTTCTAAATTACTAAAATAAATCATGCATGTGGGCTTGTGGGCTTTTTGGGCTTCAATTGGGCTTCATTTATTTATTCTTTAATTACTCAAGGCCTGCACAACACTAAACAATAAAACGTTACATAGCAGTACTTTATAAAAGAATAAGTAGGGAAATATAATGATAAATATGATGATAAATATGCACTTTTGACTACCTATCACACCCTCACACTTATCTTTTTGCTCGTCTCGTGTAAAAATAAAAGAAAAAAGGAAATAAAAACTAAACTATCCTAACTCACTTTCGTAGGAATCACGATTGTACTTAGCACGTGCAATAAGCCGTTAAACCTCTAGGTTACCCCTAGAGGACAAGTGTTGTCTCGTGAGGGTTTTCAGTGGATTACACCCACAAAATCCATAAAAGAAAAAGAAAATGTTAGTGATTAATTTTTTTTATTTTGAAAAAGGAGAGAAATATTTGAAATATGTTTGAAGAAACTAAGCAATCTATAAGTTTTAGGATTATTGTTTTTATTCATTCTTGAACTTAATCTCTATACAATAATTCGTTATCAATTTTAGGTAAGGATTAAAATTGAATTTTTATATAGTCTCTTTTGTTACCCTAAATCATATGCATCCTTGTGAATATGAATCTTTACTAGGGATTCTTTAACTTGGACTCCCATGCCTCTTTATTATTATTATTATTATTATTATTATTATTATATATATATATATTAATATGTATAACTCATCTAATTTTTTTTGTATAAGTATTAAGGCTTCTTGAGGCCCTCATACCTAACTAATTGACTATTAGATGTGTTAGTACATATATAGATAATATTTTTTAATTTTGTTAGTCTTTCTAATTCACCCATGTAGTGAGTCTAAGGTCGGTGGCTTCAAAACCGGTCAGTTTTAGGGCACGGGTGAGAAAACACCCCACGAACTTAAGGACTCGAGTGAACTAGGCCACAAAACTAAGGACTTTATTTATAAATCACCTTTAGGCATGAATACTTATGCTTCTTGAGGTACATGTATCTAGCTTAATTAGTGAATTTTTTTATTTATATTATTATATATATATTTTATAAGGCACAAGGGTCTTTATTTTAGAATCCTAGATGTGTAAGTGTATTAGGTATGCACATTTCATTAAGATAAAAATTAAGACTAATTACTTATTCAATTTTTCCTCCTATACCTAAAAAATCCAACAATTTATTTTATTTTGACCAAGTTTTTAGAAATCCTAATCATGATTTTCCTAATTCTTAAGATTAATTTGGATTTCTTTCAAAAGATAAGTCATAATATTGTTTCCTTTTCCAAATATATATATTTATTTTGTTAAGTTAATATTAACCTAAAGTTAGTAAATTAATCATTATATTAGTCTGGTTAGTAAATATATTTTTTATTTTTATTTTTTAGAAATAAAAAAATTTGTTAAGTTAATAACCTAATGTTAGTGAGTTATGTTAACATCAACCTATAGTTAGTCAATAATCTATGTTCAAATAAATATTTTTTATTCTTTTTTATTATTTTATTATTTATTTATTTATTTATTTAAAAGTTAAGCGTTAGTACCCTCTCCCACACTTATCTCATGCATTGTCCCCAATGTATGAATGAAATGCATGCATGAAATAAAATGCAAAAGGAGTATTGGTTCCAAAAATTTACCGATAGTGTGGGTCAAAGAGACCCATGGTTGTGTCTGCATCCGGTACTGGCTCTAAGAATGGCTTCAACCTTTGACCATTTACCTTAAATTCATTACCACTCTTTGGGTCACTAATCTCTACAGCTCCACGTGGAAATACAGTCCTAACGACGAATGGTCCTGTCCATCTTGACTTCAATTTTCTGGGGAAAAGATGAAGTCCCGAATAATAGAGTAAGAATTTTTGTCCGGGGACAAAAGTTTTTCTCATGATGAACTTATCATGAAAAACTTTAACCCTATTTTTTGTGATTTTCGCATTTTCATACACCTTATTTCTTATCTCCTCAAGTTCAGAAATTTGCAATTTTTGAAGTGCACCAGCCTTATCTAGGTCAAAATTTAGTTGCCTAATTGCCCATAAGGCTCGGTGCTCTAGCTCGACAGGTAAATGGCAAACCTTTCCAAAGATTAGCCTATAAGGAGACATCCCTAAAATCATTTTGCAGGCGATCCTATATGCCCATAAGGCATCTATCACTTTGGTAGACCAATCCTTACGGTTTTGATTCACGATTTTCTCTAAGATAAACTTTATTTGTCTATTGGAGACTTCTACTTGTCCACTAGTTTGTAGACGATAAGGTATCAATAATATGTGGTTTATGGAGTATTTTCGCATAAGAGCCTCAAAGGTTCTATTGCAGAAATGTGATCCATTATCACTAACTATGGCACGTGGCGTTCCAAAATGTGAAAATATGTTTCCTTCAAGAACTTGACAACAGTTTTGTTGTCGTTTGTCTTGCAAGGGATGGCTTCAACCCATTTGGACACATGGTCCACAACCACCAAGATGTATTGGTATCCAAATGAATTTGGAAAGGGTCCCATGAAATCGATGCTCCAAATATCAAAAATTTCTATTTCTAGAATTGGGTTGAGGGGCATCATGTTTCGTTTAGAAATCCTACCTATCATTTGGAATCTTGTGTACGTTTTACAAAAGTCGAAAGCATCCTTAAACAGGGTGGGCCAATAGAAGCCACTCTGTAGTACCTTTTCGGTTGTTTTGCGGGCACCAAAGTGTCCACCGCAAACAAATTCATGACAAAAGGCTAGAGCACTTCTAGTTTCATCTTCAGGAACACATCTCCTAATTATTTGGTCGCTATAATATTTGAAGAGGTAAGGATCCTCCCAAATGAAATACCAGACTTGAGATAAGAACCGGGATGGGTTTGGTTTGTGACTAAGTAATTAACTATGTCGACAAACCATGGTTCCGTAGAGATGGCTAAAAGTTGTTCGTTGGGGAAGTCATCGTTGATGGGCAGTTCATAAGAAGGTGCATTTGGCACACGAGAGAGATGGTCGGCGATGACATTTTCGACACCCTTTTTATCTCGAATTTCAAAATCAAACTCTTGAAGGAGGAGGATCCAACGGATGAGTCGGGCCTTTGCATCCTTCTTGAGCATAAGGTATCGAATCGCTGGATGGTCGGTAAAGATAGTGGTTTTGGTCCCAAGTAGGTATAGGCAAATTTTCTCTAAAGAAAACACTACAATTAAGAATTCCTTCTCAGTAGTAGTATAGTTTACTTGGGTTTCCTATAGTGTCCTACTTAAGTAATAGATCATGTGCTACTTGTTATCTTTGCGTTGTCCTAAGACAGCGCCTATAGCAAAATCGAAAGCATCACACATGATCTCAAATGGTTTGGATCAGTCCAGAGGTGAGATGATAGGTGCAGAGATAAGTTCCAATTTTAGCTTCTCCTATGCACTGAGACACTTGTCATCAAAGATGAAGGGCACATCTTTGGGTAAAAGGTTTGTAAGGGGTCTAGTAATTTTGCTAAAATCCCTAATGAATCTACGGTAAAACCTGGCGTGTCCTAAAAAAGAACGAATGTTTTTCACGCATTATGGAATTGGGAGTTTTGCTACGATCTCCACCTTAGCCTTATCCACTTAGATCCTTTTCCAAGATATCTCATGACCTAGGGCAATCCCATGCTGCACCATAAAGTGGCACTTTTCCCAATTTAGGGTCAAGTTCTTTTCAGTGCACCTTTTTAGCACTAGTTCTAAGTGATGTAAATATTGGTAAACGAATCTCCATAGACGAAGAAGTCGTCCATAAAGATCTCCAAGAAGCGCTTGGCCATGTAGGAGAAAAGGCTTAACATACAACGTTGGAATGTCGCGGGGGCATTGCATAGGCCGAAAGGTATTCAGCGATAAGCAAACGTCCCAAATGGACATGTGAACGTTGTCTTTTTTTGGTCCTCCGGGGTTATTAGGATTTGGTTATACCCTGAGTAACCGTTCAAGAAACAGTAATACTCATGGTCTGCTAATCGTTCCAGCATTTGGTCGCTAAATGGGAGGAGAAAATGGTCTTTCTAGTAACGGCGTTCAACTTATGATAGTCTATACATACTCGAACCTTGGTAGATAGTCGTGTTTGCACTAACTCTTGCTTGTCATTTTCCACCACAGTAAAACTGGACTTTTTCGGGACCACGTGCACTAGGCTGACCCATTGACTATCAAAAATTAGATAAATGATCCCATTATCCAACAGTTTCACTATTTCGGCTTATATAGCCTCTTGCATGAACAGGTTTAGCCTACGCTATGGGTCTGTAACGCCCCGATTCCACGGATACGGGGACGTCACTGCGACGTATATATGTAGGTCAGAAGAAGCCCCCACGTATATACGCTAAGCATAAAAGTACAATAAGGAATCAGAGTACAACACAAAGCGTGGTGTATTCATATGCCAACTTACAAGATACAAGTACAAAGTTATACAAACTATGATAAAGTAATACACTTTACAAGTGTTATTTATCATATCCAAGTCCAAAAAGACAATATACAAACATGTACACAAGATGCTCACGTAATGGATGAAGATTCGTGAGCCAAAAGGAAGAGTCTGGCACGAGGGAACTAGAGTTGGTCAGCCTGCTCACTGAAATAAGCCTGGTCCTCTGTGGATGGCTCCACTTCGTTCCAAGCCTCAGAATCTGAATATGCAAATCCAAGGAATCAAGACATATAATAGTAAACAACTGTAGCCAAGTGGCTAAGGGACAGGAATAAAGAAGATGGAACAGTAATAAATAGCATCGACTAACAAGTGATGAAAACATAATAAGGTAAAGCCATAATGCAATGAATGTACAAATTAAGTCTATAATTATTATTACTTGTCTTACTGTGATATCTAGCTATGTGACCCAGCGTCCCAGAACACATAGATCCATATCCTAGTAAAGCAAGTTTGTTATTGGAAACGGCGGTTGTATCGACGAACTATGTTTACAGTGGGTCCCGTACATGCCCGGGACCACGGTCCAGGGTGTTCCGTTGCTTGATGACGGAACCAGCCGCAAGGCCTAACAGGAGGGTCTTATGTATGCCCTTAGTCATGACAGTATTCAGGAATAGGGAGCAAGCACTCCCCTCGGTCCCCTGGAGGCCCTCAGGTCAGACCGGAATATAATTGTACAATTAACCTAATACCACTGTAAACACGAACACATACCGATATCCGCATATTTCCCCCGTCCCATGTGTAAGTTGGTCCATTTTATAAAATAGTCGAGTGTATCATGCTTGGTGTTTAAGTGATAGCATGAAGAGATGGAGATATTTCATATTTAACAAGTCCTAAAATGAGAATATATGATAACGAGTCAAGAAGTAACAAGTCATGAGGTCCATCAAGTAACATGTCATGTAGTACAAATCATAGAGCATGAACAAGAATAGTATATCATATGTGAAGCAAGGGTAAAATCCAATTCATAAAAGAAACAACAATTTTTGCCCAAAAACAGGTTAACGGTCGACTGCCGGTCGACTGCCGGTCGACCGGACAAAATGCGTGAGCTCCAGGTTTGGTCGGTCGACTTCCGGTCGACTGCCGGTCGACTGGAGATATAACTACCGGTCGCCTGTCGGTCGACTGCCGGTCGACCGATACAGGGCCGTGAGCTCCAGGTTTTCTACCGGTCGACTGGTTGGTGAACCGGTCGACCGCCTACTCAAAACTGTGCACGTTTGTGCACATCGGTCGACTGCCCCCCTTGGGCCAGTCGACCGAAGTTCTGAAAAATGCTGCTGTTAGGTCAAAATCAGATTTTTGTGGTGGTTATTTTTGATAGCTAAAAATATGATTTTGATGACTTAAGGGGACATGATTTGTCAACACAAGTATACAAGGAAGATTGCAAGTCTTGGTGAGTAATTATACTCACTTCGAACGGTCGATTTGAACTTTTACGAGTTCCGAAGAGTTCGAGGTTGACGAAAAGCGCCGAAGTGATCCTCGACGATCTTGCGGACGATCCCAATCCAACGAAGTGGTAGTTGCTTGAGATGGAGATGAAGACTTGGGTGTTGTTTGGGAGTTAGGGTTTGAGTTGGAGATGGAGAAGGATTTTGTGAAGGTGAGAATTTTGTTGAAGTGAAGAAAAGAGAAAGGAATTGTAAAGGAAAGGATTTATATAGGTTTTGATTTTTGTAAAGGAGATGTAATTATGTAGAAGGGAGGGGTTTAATTGCAAAATAGGAGATGGGATGGGTGTCACTCTCCTTGGCCACTTGGCCGGCCATGGGGAAGAGAGAGAGAGGTGCATTAATGGGGATATTTTGGAGGAAAAGATATTTTGGAAGAGATATTTTGAGAATTTGTTGGAAGGAAAAGAAGGAAAGGAAAAGAAAAAGGAAAAAGGAGAAGAAATTATAAAAAGAGAAGATATTTTCTCTAACTTGAAAAATTAAAATATTGAAAACACGGATTCCCGGGTTAAAGTCGAGTATGCGGGAAAACATTTCGGAAAATACCGAAATCGTCCGAAATTCAAGTATCTCGGAACGACTCGTAATTTTTTACCAAAAATCAATAATAATATATGAAGACCTATAGTGAAATCCATTTGAAGAAATACTTTATAGTTTTTAAGTTAAAAATCCCGGAATCAGTTACCTATCGACTCCGAAAGAATTTTCATAAATTCATAAAACTCTCAGAAAAAGGATTTAGATGAGAAGTATGATTCTAAGAAATAATGCTTAAAGGACTTTCTAGAAATTCCTAACTGTTTGTGAAATAAAAATACTGGAATCAGTCTTCTGCCGACTCCGGTGGGATATCCATAAATTCGTAAAATCTTCAGAAAAAGTATTTAAGTAAGGAATATTATTCTAAGCAGAAATGTCTAAAGAATCTTCTAGAATTTCTAAACAGTTTGTAAGATAAAAATTCGGGAATCGATCAGCGGCACTGGTCGACACCGGTTTGAAGAAATTCATTTAAATTCTAGAAAATTCCAGAAATTCTCATAAAATCTAATATTTTAGAAAATGATATCTGAAATTAAAATCGGTCAAATACGGGAAGTAAATCGAAAAATACGATCGAAAAGCTGAATACGCAACTAAGTACGTATTCCGGAAACGGGGTATTACAATCCACCCACCTTACAAAAATTTCGTCCTCGAAATTTCGTAAAGTGAAAGGTAACAGGAAAGGTAACAGATATAGAGAAGGATAAGATAGAAAATAACAGTTGAGAAGAATAGAAGGAAAGAGTCTTACCAATCAAGATGCGAAGAGTTGAGGATAACGCTCTCGGATAACATCCTCTCGTTCCCAAGTGGCCTCTCCTGGCGCGTGCCGGTTCCAAGACACCAACACTAAAGGTATAGCCTTGTTCTTCAGTGTCTTCACACTCTTATCCAAAATGGTCATCGGCTGCTCCTGATATGATAAGTCCGGCTGTAGTTCCAGCTCGGAGTGATCCAGAACATGACTATCATCCCTTACATATTTCCTCAACTGAGATACGTGGAAAACATTGTGCACACCGTCCAAAGATGGAGGTAAGGCCAATCTGTAAGACACATCTCCCACTCGCTCCAAAATCTCGAATGGGCCGATATATCTCGGGCTCAACTTTCCACGAATACCAAACCGGATTACTCCCTTGGTAGGTGATATCCTCAAGAATACATGATCTCCAATCTGGAATTCCAATGGCCTCCTCCGTGTGTCTGCCCAACTCTTCTGTCTGCTCTGAGCTGTCCTGAGATGATCTCTGATAATCCTGACTTTCTCTGTTGTCTGCATTAGGATCTCAGGTCCCAAAAGACTCCTCTCACAGACTTCATCCCAACAAATCGGTGACCTACATTTCCTCCCATACAATGCCTCAAAGGGTGCCATCTTAATACTGGCTTGATAGCTGTTGTTGTAAGAAAACTCAGCTAGATGAAGATGGTCTTCCCATGATCCCTTGAACTCTATCATGCAGGCTCTAAGCATATCTTCAAGGATCTGGATAGTCCTCTCAGATTGTCCGTCTGTCTGAGGATGATATGATGTACTGAACTTCAGACGAGTTCCCAGACCCTCTTGGAGACTCTCCCAGAAATGAGATCTGAATCTGGTGTCTCTATCTGAAACAATACTGACTGGAACTCCATGTAGACGAACTATCTCTTTCATATACTTGTCTGCCAGAACCTCTGTTGTCTGACCTACCCGGAATGGTATGAAGTGAGCTGACTTGGTGAGACGATCAATGATAACCCACACAGCATTATTACCTTTGGGGCTGCGAGGTAATGCTGTGACAAAATCCATAGTGATGTGTTCCCACTTCCATTCGGGTATCGGTAAAGGATGTAGAAGTCCAGCTGACCTCTGGTGCTCTATCTTTATCTGCTGGCACACCAAGCACTTGGCAACAAACTGGGCTATCTCCCTCTTCATGGCATTCTACCAAAAGTGTTTCTTCAAGTCCTGATACATCTTGGTTCCCCCCGGGTGTATGGAATAAGCTGAACTGTGTGCTTCCTCCAAAATCTTCTGTCTGACTTCTCCTTGGGGAACACAAAGCCTGCTTCCAAAATACAAAGCACCATCTGGATGGATACAGATATCAGTCCTCAATCCAGCCTCCACCTGAGCTCGAAATATCTGTAATCTGGGGTCCTCCTTCTGAGCTTCCTTGATCTCATCAATCAATGATGACTGGATCTGTAAAGCCATGAGCTGCCCTGCCTTCTCAGTTCCTTGCACCAACATCAAATCCAATCTGATGAAATCTCGAATCAACTCCTTCTGCTGAGTGATTTGGACTAGCACCCTGTTCTCTGGCATCCTGCTCAGTGCATCTGGAACTGTATTGACCTTGCCTGGATGATATTGCAAGTCAATATCATAGTCTGCCATAAGCTCCAACCACCGCCTCTGCCTCATGTTCAACTCTTTCTGTGAAAAGATATACTTGAGGCTCTTGTGATCTGTGTATATCAGCACTTTATCTCCCAAAAGGTAGTGCCTCCAAATCTTCAAGGCAAATATCACAGCTGCCAACTCTAAGTCATGAGTTGGGTAATTCCTCTCATGAGGCTTCAGTTGCCTAGATGCATATGCGATAACATGATCATGTTGCATAAGCACACATCCCAGGCCTTTACCTGATGCATCACTGAAAATGACCATCCCTCCTCTCCCTGAGGGAGTCCTCAAGATTGGAGCTGAAATGAGCCTCTGCTTCAATTGCTCGAATGCTGCGGTACACTCTTCTGTCCATATGTACCTTACTCCTTTCCTGGTGAGCTGGGTCAACGGGGCTGCAATCCTCGAGAAATCCTGGACAAAGCGTCTGTAGTATCCTGCTAGTCCAAGAAAACTCTTAATCTCAGTCACCGTCCTGGGAACTGGCCAATCTTTTACTGCCTGGACTTTGCTAGGATCAACTGAAATTCCTTCCGCTGAAACCATGTGTCCAAGGAAAGCTATGCTGTCCAACCAGAAATCACACTTGCTCCTCTTGGCATGAAGCTGCTCCTGCTGTAGAGTCTGCAACACAATCCTCAAGTGTTCTGCATGCTCCCTGTTGTTCTTTGAATAGATCAGGATGTCATCTATGAAAACAACAACAAACTGATTCAGATAGGGCGAGAACACTCGGTTCATCAAGTCCATGAAAACTGCAGGGGCATTAGTGACTCCGAAAGGCATCACTAGAAACTCATAGTGGCCATAACGGGTCCTGAATGCAGTCTTCAGAATATCCTCCTTCTTCACCCTTAGCTGATGGTAACCCGACTGTAAATCCAATTTAGAGAATACACGGGCTCCATAAAGCTGATCAAACAGATCATCAATCCTGGGTAAGGGATACTTGTTCTTGATGGTAACTTTGTTCAACTCCCTATAGTCAATACAAAGTCTCTTACCACCATCCTTCTTGTTTGCCAATAGCACTGGAGCTCCCCATGGTGATGTACTTGGCCGAATCAATCCCTTATCTGAATACTCCTGCAGCTGCTTCTTCAGAATTTCTAACTCCGTCGGTGCCATCCTGTACGGAGCCTTGGATATAGGAGCTGCTCCTGGAACTGTGTCAATGGAGAACTCAATCATCCTCTCGGTGGCAGTCCTGAAATCTCAGCAAACACTTCTGGGAATTCATCCCACACCGGTACCTTCTGCTTCTGAACCTCCGAAGTAGTCATCTGAGTCTTTCCCTTGGTAGACTTCACTTCTCCACTAAATTGGAACTCCGGTTGATGAGGGATTCTGAAATTAATCTTCTTCTCCCTACAATCAATAACTGCATAGTACTGACTGAGCCAGGTCATGCCTAAGATTACGTCGTACCCTTTGGTGTCTAGTACGAGCATATCTATGGCCAAAGTCTTATCACAAAGTTCTACTGGACAATCAGTACAAGCCTGAGAAGATATAACTACCCCATTCCCTGTACTTATCTCCCATTTGTGGTCTAATGATCTAACAGGTATAGAATGTAAAGCCACAAATTTATCTGAGATATAACAGTGGGATGCACCTGAATTGAAGAGAGCGAGAACAGGTAGTGAATGTACTCTGATGTTACCTGTAATCACCTCCTCAGAAGCCTCAGCCTCTGCTTCTGTCAGGTTGTAAGCCTGACCTCTACCACGCCCTGCTGCAGTCCTGGCTCCTCTCTGCACTGGACGAACAATTTGCTGTGGAGGAAGGGGGAGAGCTCTCCTCATCACTGGTCCCTGGTTCCTCTGCCCAAGTGGCCCTGGCAGCACTCTCTGTCCACTGGGTCCTGGAAGTGCTGGCATAGTCTGATTGGCAATCCCCATCCTCCTGTGTGGACAAGCCTCGACAGAATGATCTCGGGAACCACACACCAAGCACAACCCATTTGCTCTACGGCAGTTCTGCTGAGTGTGACCTGGTTTCTGACAATAATTGCAGATAGGACCTGATTGAGCCATCTGATAAGGAGCTGGTCTGAATGGTGGTCTTGCCAGAACCTTTGCTGCTCTGTATGGTCCTCCTCTTCCCATTGGGACAAACGGCCTCTTCATGGCCTGATTCCTCATCTGGTCTCCTTGCTTCTTCTCAAACCCACGCTCCACCTCTCGAGCGATGGTGAGAACTTCTGCATAGGTCTTCAGATGATGGGGCATTAGGAACATCTGAATGTCCATCTGTAGGCCCTGCTGAAACCTGCTTGCTCGCTTCTCCTCATCCGTCACCATGTACGGAGCAAAGCGGCTGAGTCTAAGGAATTCCGCGGCATACTCATCCACGGACTTGTTCCACTGCTGGAGTCTGATGAATTGCTCCTCCATATCTTTCTGCGCCGTAGCAGGGAAGAATCGGCTGTAGAAACTCTTGGAGAACGTGTCCCAAGTGACAGGCTTCTCCAAGCGGGCCTCCTCGGCTAACCACCAAGTTCGAGCTATGTCTTTCAGCTGAATCTTAGCAACCTCTACTTGGTTCTCCTTCGGGACACGGGCTGCATTCAGCAAATCAGTGGTGTCCGTCAGCCATTGCTCAGCATCCAATGGCTTCTCTCCTCCTGTGAAAATTGCTGGTTGCAGCCGTCGGAAATCTGAAATGTTTCCCGGTCTCTGCTCCTTCGGGGCTGCTAACTCCTGCCTGAGGAGTTCAGTCTGCTGCTGCTGGTTCTCCATCATGGCCTGAATAACTCTCAGGACATCGGCATTCTCTCCTCCTACAGGTCCATTCGGTACTTGCCCGATATTGTTACGACCCGATCGTCTCTCCATACCGAATTGGAATAGGATAACTGGAATTGGAAACAAATGGATGGAAGGAGTTTAGAACACAAGGAAATGAATCAAGGACGAATCAAGAAGGACTTGATAACTCTGTACATTGTAGTTGGCATTCGCAAATTACTAGAATTTGCCACTTGATTGTACTTTTAGGTGTGAGAGCCTAAGCTCTGATACCAACCTGTAACGCCCCGATTCCACGGATACGGGGACGTCACTGCGACGTATATATGTAGGTCAGAAGAAGCCCCCACGTATATACGCTAAGCATAAAAGTACAATAAGGAATCAGAGTACAACACAAAGCGTGGTGTATTCATATGCCAACTTACAAGATACAAGTACAAAGTTATACAAACTATGATAAAGTAATACACTTTACAAGTGTTATTTATCATATCCAAGTCCAAAAAGACAATATACAAACATGTACACAAGATGCTCACGTAATGGATGAAGATTCGTGAGCCAAAAGGAAGAGTCTGGCACGAGGGAACTAGAGTTGGTCAGCCTGCTCACTGAAATAAGCCTGGTCCTCTGTGGATGGCTCCACTTCGTTCCAAGCCTCAGAATCTGAATATGCAAATCCAAGGAATCAAGACATATAATAGTAAACAACTGTAGCCAAGTGGCTAAGGGACAGGAATAAAGAAGATGGAACAGTAATAAATAGCATCGACTAACAAGTGATGAAAACATAATAAGGTAAAGCCATAATGCAATGAATGTACAAATTAAGTCTATAATTATTATTACTTGTCTTACTGTGATATCTAGCTATGTGACCCAGCGTCCCAGAACACATAGATCCATATCCTAGTAAAGCAAGTTTGTTATTGGAAACAGCGGTTGTATCGACGAACTATGTTTACAGTGGGTCCCGTACATGCCCGGGACCACGGTCCAGGGTGTTCCGTTGCTTGATGACGGAACCAGCCGCAAGGCCTAACAGGAGGGTCTTATGTATGCCCTTAGTCATGACAGTATTCAGGAATAGGGAGCAAGCACTCCCCTCGGTCCCCTGGAGGCCCTCAGGTCAGACCGGAATATAATTGTACAATTAACCTAATACCACTGTAAACACGAACACATACCGATATCCGCATATTTCCCCCGTCCCATGTGTAAGTTGGTCCATTTTATAAAATAGTCGAGTGTATCATGCTTGGTGTTTAAGTGATAGCATGAAGAGATGGAGATATTTCATATTTAACAAGTCCTAAAATGAGAATATATGATAACGAGTCAAGAAGTAACAAGTCATGAGGTCCATCAAGTAACATGTCATGTAGTACAAATCATAGAGCATAAACAAGAATAGTATATCATATGTGAAGCAAGGGTAAAATCCAATTCATAAAAGAAACAACAATTTTTGCCCAAAAACAGGTTAACGGTCGACTGCCGGTCGACTGCCGGTCGACCGGACAAAATGCGTGAGCTCCAGGTTTGGTCGGTCGACTTCCGGTCGACTGCCGGTCGACTGGAGATATAACTACCGGTCGCCTGTCGGTCGACTGCCGGTCGACCGATACAGGGCCGTGAGCTCCAGGTTTTCTACCGGTCGACTGGTTGGTGAACCGGTCGACCGCCTACTCAAAACTGTGCACGTTTGTGCACATCGGTCGACTGCCCCCCTTGGGCCGGTCGACCGAAGTTCTAAAAAATGCTGCTATTAGGTCAAAATCAGATTTTTGTGGTGGTTATTTTTGATAGCTAAAAATATGATTTTGATGACTTAAGGGGACATGATTTGTCAACACAAGTATACAAGGAAGATTGCAAGTCTTGGTGAGTAATTATACTCACTTCGAACGGTCGATTTGAACTTTTACGAGTTCCGAAGAGTTCGAGGTTGACGAAAAGCGCCGAAGTGATCCTCGACGATCTTGCGGACGATCCCAATCCAACGAAGTGGTAGTTGCTTGAGATGGAGATGAAGACTTGGGTGTTGTTTGGGAGTTAGGGTTTGAGTTGGAGATGGAGAAGGATTTTGTGAAGGTGAGAATTTTGTTGAAGTGAAGAAAAGAGAAAGGAATTGTAAAGGAAAGGATTTATATAGGTTTTGATTTTTGTAAAGGAGATGTAATTATGTAGAAGGGAGGGGTTTAATTGCAAAATAGGAGATGGGATGGGTGTCACTCTCCTTGGCCACTTGGCCGGCCATGGGGAAGAGAGAGAGAGGTGCATTAATGGGGATATTTTGGAGGAAAAGATATTTTGGAAGAGATATTTTGAGAATTTGTTGGAAGGAAAAGAAGGAAAGGAAAAAGAAAAAGGAAAAAGGAGAAGAAATTATAAAAAGAGAAGATATTTTCTCTAACTTGAAAAATTAAAATATTGAAAACACGGATTCCCGGGTTAAAGTCGAGTATGCGGGAAAACATTTCGGAAAATACCGAAATCGTCCGAAATTCAAGTATCTCGGAACGACTCGTAATTTTTTACAAAAATCAATAATAATATATGAAGACCTATAGTGAAATCCATTTGAAGAAATACTTTATAGTTTTTAAGTTAAAAATCCCGGAATCAGTTACCTACCGACTCCGAAAGAATTTTCATAAATCATAAAACTCTCAGAAAAAGGATTTAGATGAGAAGTATGATTCTAAGAAATAATGCCTAAAGGACTTTCTAGAAATTCCTAACTGTTTGTGAAATAAAAATACTGGAATCAGTCTTCTGCCGACTCCGGTGGGATATCCATAAATTCGTAAAATCTTCAGAAAAAGTATTTAAGTAAGGAATATTATTCTAAGCAGAAATGTCTAAAGAATCTTCTAGAATTTCTAAACAGTTTGTAAGATAAAAATTCGGGAATCGATCAGCGGCACTGGTCGACACCGGTTTGAAGAAATTCATTTAAATTCTAGAAAATTCCAGAAATTCTCATAAAATCTAATATTTTAGAAAATGATATTTGAAATTAAAATCGGTCAAATACGGGAAGTAAATCGAAAAATACGATCGAAAAGCTGAATACGCAACTAAGTACGTATTCCGGAAACGGGGTATTACAGGGTCCCTCTTCGGTTTAACCCCTTCAGTTAGATGAATTCTATTCTGAACTATTTTAGGGCTTAGGCCCTTGATATCGGTCATAGTCCAACCAATGGCTATCCTATGTCTCCTAAGGGTTGCCATTAGGTCTTTCTCTTGCCTATTAGCCAAGTTGGATGCAACTATGACTGGTAGCGTCTCTTGTTCACCTAGGTAGGCATACTTGAGATGCTTAGGCAAGGTGTTTAACTCCAAGAAAGGAGGTGGCTCAATGGCTGGAGGTGTTAAACTTAGATTCTCCATCTCTATAGAATTTGAACTTGCTGCCCACTCAATCTCGTCAAGGTTGAGATCAATAGATTCTAACTCTTCGTCATCCTTTGATTCTAGCGTGATCTCCTCTTTGTGCTCACTAGTCATATCCTCAATGAGGTTGACCTCAAAAGGTTCGTCAATGATGTCATAGGATTGTCTACCTAGGTTGAAGACATTGACTTCCTTGGTCAAGTCTCCAAATGTTAATCTCATGGATCCGTTCCTGCAATTGATAATTGCATTTGCGGCCGCATGGAATGGTCGACCTAAGATGACTGGAGTTTGAGACCTAGGGTTTGACACGGGTTGTGTCTTTAGCACAATGAAATCTACTAGGTAGATAAACTCTCCAACGCTAATTAGGACATCATTGATTTCTCCTTTGGAACATTAATTGATCTATCGGCTAGCTGAATCGTAACTTGGGTCGGGCTCAGTTTGCCTAGCCCAAGTCGTTGATAAACGGAGAAGGCGAGCAAATTAATGCTCACACCTAAATCAAGAAGTGCTCGACCTATTTCGGCTTGACATATTGTGCACGCTAGGGTAAGGCAACCAGGATCCTTGTACTTGACTGGGATTTGGTTGGGCAATAGCTCACTAATGCTAGTGGCTAAAAAAAACCTTTTTGGGCACCCTAGTCTTCCTCTTCTTGGTGCACATGTCTTTTAAAAACTTTGCGTAACTAGGGACTTGTTGTATTGCCTTAAGAAGTAGGATGTTTAGCTTTACTTCGTTGAACATTTCTAAGATTTTCTCCATTTGTGCCCTATTGTTACACTTAACCCTATTTCGGTATGGCGCTTTGGGTGTGTGCACCGATTCAGCTGGTTGATCATTTTGGGGTTCATTCGAGCTAGGAGGAGTGGAACTAGAAGGGGTCGATGGTTGAGTCGAGTCTTGTGGCATCATCACTTGGTTATCAACTACTTTTTCCGACCTTAATGTGTGGACCAAGTTACATTGATTCGTGTTTTGACCTTCATTAGCCTGCCTAGTGTTCCTAGGGTTTGGCAATGGTTGACTTGGTAGGCTTCCTTATTGTCTTTCACTAATGGGGTTAGCTAGTTGACTCATTTGATCCCCTAACCTACTCAAAGTTTACATCACTGTTTCTTGGGATTTCAAAAGGAGTCCATCTTTCTTTCCATAAATGCAAGTCTTGACTCCATTTGTTGGTTTTGAAAAGTGGGTGGACTTTGGTTTGGGAATTATTGATGATATTGAGGTTAGGGGGCTTGGTTGGAGAATTTGGGCCTAAATTGATCCTTTTGTGGGCCCCAAGCAAAGTTAAGGTGGTTTCTTCAACCGGGATTGTAAGTAGGTGAATATGGATTATTGGCTGGCCTATCAAAGGCTACATTCGAGTGTTCGGGGACTCCTTGTTGAGTTAGAAATATTGGACACTCCTCCATTACATGAGACATGGACTGACAGTAAGTACAGCCTGCAGGGAATGCTGGGCTGACTTAGTTCAAGACTTGCTCTCTAGTTCCTAGAGTCTCAAACTTGGTCTCTAAAGACTCTATTTTTCGCATCATGCTTGTCAATTTAGCTTCATGAGCTATATAATCCTCTATGGAATAGGCACCTCCTTTGGAAGCGATCGAGTCGTTCGACTTAGTCTTTTCTGGATTTGGTTGCCATTAGATGGTCTTATCGGCCAAGTCCTCATATAAGGCCCATCCTCCATTTCATTTTTACCCAAAAATCTCCCTTGGCACATGGATTCTAGAAGGGTCTTAGTAGAATAATCTAGACCATCATAGAGAGATTGGCAAAGTCGTCATTTCTCTATCCCATGATGAGAGCATTAAGCAAGTAGGTCCTTGTTCCCTTCGAAGAGTTTCCAAAAGGTTCATTTGGCAATAGTCTAAACTGCAAGATGCTATTCCTAATTTAAGCAGTCTTATGAACATGATAGAATTTCTTCAAGAATGCCTTGACGAAATTATCCCATGATGATGTGGAGCCAACTTCTAGACTATAGAGCCATTTCTTTGCTATGTATTTCAATGTGAATGGGACAAAGTGAAGTTTAATAGCATCTACTCCTAAGTTGGCTATTTTCATCATGAGGCATACTTCCTCGAACTCTCGAATGAAAAGTATGCATCCTCGGATTCAAATCCATGAAACTTTAGAAGAGTGTTTATGTATTGGGGTTTTAACTCAAATTGGTTGTCCCCAACATCTGGAAGGCTAATACATGAAGGTAGAGAGGTCCTAATAGGATAGAACCTATCTTGCAACGTTGGTTATTGAGCCATATCTTCAGTTTTAGGTGGTGAACTGTTTCTAATTAGTCTAGATGTAACCGGGTCTCTTGACCAAGCTGAATGCAAAGTTAAGTTACTAAAGTTAATAAACAAGTTCACCCAAGTCAAACAAGTCAATCAGGTCCTAGTCTAAGCAATCAATCCTAGTCTAAGTTAGCCTAGACGTAGACGACTCCTAACTTTAGGTTATCCTTGGGAGGTCTATCGCCGACCCTAACCACAAATTAATCAGCCAGGTAGGTGGCAAGGTTGGTGGGAGGTTATCTGACAAAGACGTTCCTTAATTAAGTAACCACCAACCTTCGGGCTTTCGGCCCTTGATCCCCTTCCTAGATACCGATTTGGTAAGAGTTAGTTTCGAATAACCTCCTCCTTCAGTCAACCTCCTAAATGAGTCCGAAGTCAACCTAGGGCAACCATCTAGTCAAATTTTAGTTAAGATTAGGATGGTGCGTACATGAAATATTGTTTGTGGGCCAAGAAAGGGTGATGAAATCCCCACCTTATGTTATTTATGGGTTATGTCTTTAAGATGTTTTAAATGTGTACGTGTCAAACAAAAGAATCAAAACACACTATATTGAACTAAGTCAAACAAGGGTGTTTCCTATTCTATATGCAATGCGTCACGTACCTTTGGTCTCTAGCACTCACCAATAATAAAATAAAATAAGAGAAAATAGACAATGCCCCTAGATGCAACGTCTAAACTTTTTTTATTAGGTTTTGATCACGTCAGCATGTAGTGTCAATAATTTTTTTTAATTAGAACTAGGGTTAAACTATCTCTGTTAGGACCTAAAACTAGGTTAAATTAAAAACTTAGGTGTGCAGTAGACTAACCTTAGAAACTCCCTTTTGATGCCCCTGCAGAACAGAAACAACAAATTAGGGTTAGATATTACCGTGCCGTTCCCTCCCCGGCAACGGCGCTAAAATTTTGATTGAAACTTGAACGTGAGAATAAATATGTATAAAAATAAATAATCAAAGAAGTAGAAGGTAAGATTCTTCTCGTTGTTCAATTCTATCCACTGCAGCAAGGGCCAAAGCGGGTCGTGTTCCATTGGGAGGAAGGCGATGGAAGCGTTGGTAGCACGGTATATCTGTAGTCAAGACTTAGAAGAAAGGTTGGTTGTAGTTTGAAATAAGAAAGTAGATCTAATCAAGAGGGAGAGTCTAGGTCGCTAATCTACCTTCACGACTAGTCTCGATTTAGGGGTTGTATCCTTTTAAACTAATGAAACATTCATCTAAGTTGTTAACCCTAAGTAAGAAGAGTAAGATGTCCAACTTAACTTGTCTACACTATGCCAAGCCAAACCCTAATTTTACCCTAAGCCAAAGCCAATTCCTAATCATTAAACTATGCCAAATCATACCCCTAAACTTAATCTAAAGCCAAACCCTACTCTAATCTAAAGCTAAGCCCTAATTATCTAAATCATTAAGTTGGACTATCATCACTAAACTTCAAAGGATTAATCTAACCCTAGATTGCAAATCCATTAGACTAATCAACTAACCTAGATCTAACCCTAGTCGATCTAGTGATTAGCTACCCTAGAATTATTCTAGCCTAGCATCCTTTTTGTTTTATCCATCTTTTTATTTTTAAGATCTTTAAAGAAAAGAAAAGGAAGGAAGAAAGATTAAATACAACACCAAAAACCAAACCAAGAACAAAGAAATAAAAAGGTAGACTTGAAATTAAAAGAACAAGAATAAGAACATAAAAAAGAAAAGATAATCTTTATTGATACAATCCTTGGGTACAAGCTCCTTCTCCTTCCTCCTTATAATAGCCAAGCCAAAGCCAACAACAATTACAAAGAAGAGAACTCAAAAAAGGCTAAACTAATCAAACAAAAAGACCCTAAATCCTTAACCCTAACCTTATTCTTATTCTCTCTGGATGAGGTGCTCTGTACGTACTGCAGGGGTGAAAATACACCTAAGGGGGGTGAATAGATGTAAGGCTAATCTAATGACAAATGATGCGAAATTAAAAGCTAATTGCAATACACTAAGTGTAACCAAAGAGTGTAGCCAAATTCCCGGTGACGGGCTTTGGACTATCTCCTCTAAATTCCTCTAAATAAGAGTTGAGGTGCTATATGAAGCTCTCTTGGTTCAACACTAGTGAGGCACACAATCAATACCAAGCATATATATGATATGAGAAATATGAATCAATGCAAGATAAGAGAGAGTTTAGAGATAGTGGATCAAATGCAAACACTAAGATATGTTTCGAGGTTCGAGCCATTGCTCTACGTCCCTGCCTTTACACAGAAGAATTTCCACTATACGTTCACACAGAACCTCCCACACGGGGAACCTCCACCGAGGATTTGGTAAATACAAACTAGGAGTACACGACTCCTCTCTCCAACAAAACAACCTCTACACAAGAGGCTAGGAACAACAACAATCACCTCACACAAGAAGGATAGGGCACTAAGCCAAACAACAATCACCTCACACAAGAGGGATAAGGCACTAAGCCAAAACTCCATCACAATCACCTCTACACAAGCGGGATAACAACCAACCCAATCACAATCTCAATCACCTCTACAGAAGAGGGATGAACACTCAAAGTAAAGAGATTACACGACTGGTGGTCTCAATAAACCACAAACAAATTTTCTCACCAAAAACAAAATTATATAGATAGGATAGATATGATAGCTCAAGTGTGAGAAAACAAAGTGTTTGGAATGAAAATAACAAAGAAAACCACTTGGAAAAATCACAAGATAGATGTTGAAATAAAAATCAAAAACCAATTCCCCAAATACTCTCTTTTATTTGAATTTTTCAACACTTTAAAAACAAATAAAGATAAATCTTTTTAACCCAAAAACTCTTTAAAAACTTGCTGCTAAAACACTTGCAAAGATGGGAATTTTGCTCTCTAAAAACTTATTAAAATCAGCTCAAGAGAAGGCATATATATAGCCTCTCAAAAATCTGCCCGTTGGCAGGAGGAAAGGGTAAAAATGCCCTTCTGGTCAACCGCCCAATCGACCGACGCATCAGTCATATTTCTGACCGTTGTGCCACCGGTCGACCGCCCGGTCGACCGGCCAGCACCCTAGAGTTGGGTGCTTTTAGTCGGTCGACCGCGCGGTCGACCGACCATTTAGGCTGGCAATGTGCACATCTCTCGTGCACATTGGTCGATCGGTCCGGTCGACCGACTCCTGGTCCAGTCAACCGCTAGTGAAGTCAGGCTGAAAATCTGGGACTTGAAACTAAGGTTATTTATTACCAATTAAATCCCATAAAATCACATTAATTTCACAAAAATAAGTTCTTATAAGATATTTGAATACCAAACATGTGTGTTTAAAAATCAACACATATTACAAACTATTTGAACCATTTTTGTGATATAGAAATTAGGCTTAAACACAAAATCCGTATTTTTCAAAACTTAGATTTTTGAAATGAAAAACCGTTTTCTCCAAAACTTGTATAAATATAAAAACATGATATTGAAACAAATTTGAAGCATATTGTATATGGATAGAATCCAATATACATATAAGATATATATCGATGTTTTTGATATGAAATCCAAAACCGATTAAACCGAAAACCAAACATATTGAAACTTTTGTGTGTGAATTTGAGCATATCAATACTATCTATCTTTACACAAGATCTAAACACAAACCGAAGTCTTCTTATAGAACTCCTTCTCCAAGTCGACTCGATCCAAACACGATCCAACGAGCTTGACTTCAACCGAGTGCTAGATGCGATCTTGACGCGCGAGCTCTTGAATCAACACGTGTAAGCTCCAAAACTCCTTTGTTGAAGCTAAACACATACTAATATCTTGGTCAAAAACTGAAACTATGTAAACACAAGATTATTAGTAAACTATAACTACATAAGTTAATCATCATCAAAACTAGAGTGATGGGCCTTTGGGCCAACAATCTCCCCCTTTTATGATGACAAAACTCATGGAGTTATATACGCATAGATTAAAGTTAAGCTTCATAGAAGCTCCCCCTTAACTCATGCATAGCAATAAACATAAAGATATTCAATGAAATGCATAAACCAAAATTTTCTCCCCTTTTTGCATAAAAGAGAAAATAAAATAAACATGCATTCATAAACTCACCAAATTCTTCTCCCCTTTTTTGTCAATTCATCAACAAAGGGGCGAAGGAAAAACAAACAATAAAGATGTATATGCGATATACATTCATGAAGAGGAGAAACGTAAAGTTAACTCCCCCTGCATACATGCATTACATGAAAAGAGATGACTAGACCCTAACCACATAACGCATAATATACAATGTATAAGTGGAGATGTTAAGCTCCCCTTACACATGTGTGTCACATAAAGAAGAGAGGTCAAGCTCCTCAATGTGAGATACACTCAACATGAATCTATATATAGAGGAGATGTTAAGCTCCCATTGCATATAAGTATTATATATCAAAACATTATGAAATCACTTATAAAATAAAATCAACAAGATAAATTTTGATACCAATGAAATTAAATTGTAGATACCAATTGAAAATTATAGTTGACAAAAAACAAATATTGGTACCACTTGTAAATAAACAAAAATTTTAAGATACCAATAGAAGATTTTTGATACCAATTGAAAATGAAACATAGTAAGTTTGATACCAATTGAAATCAATTTGAACCAATTGAAAATATCTAGTAAATTTTTTATACCAATTGAAAGTAAAAATCAAATTTTGGTAAACAAAACTCATTTTGCAATAAGGATATCAAATTGAGAATAATACCAATTTAAAATTATTGATACCAATATTGAAAATGTTAGTATATACCAAAACAAAGTATTTTTCATCATAAAGAGTGGGAGTAAGATACCAATTGAAAATAAAATCGATTGAAAGATAAAACATAAATTTTCTCCCCCTTTATGAAATACTAATAAAATAATGTATAAGCTTGTATAAAATATCAATTAAAAAATAATTGTCATTATAGACTAAACCAAGCTTAGAAAGAAATAATTTGTGCTTTAAGATGTAAGGATATCGTAAAACAAGCACAATCAAATCATATATATGTATGAGAATGAATATACTAATTGAAATTGATACTAATTGAAGTTTGAAGCATACATATATAAAACACAAAAATGAGTATAGAAGAATAGAATTATCATGTAAATCATGTGTATATCTCATACCTACCACCCTATTCATGCACATGGCAAAAGGGTATTTAATTAAGGGTATACAAGGCATGATCGCCCATCTAACCGCCCTTTGGTTGGTAGGGGTTTTCAAAAAACATATATGTTTAAAAATAGCTTAATATGTTTGAAAACTCTACCAATAGAAGAATATGAACTAGTTTAAGATAATTTTTAAAATAACTAGTTATAGATTCTTCAAAACATGAAACTAAATCATATATTTCATGAAGCATGCATTTTACACAAAATTGACACTCAAGATATATAAAGCTTAACAATGTACTCATAAAATAAAGTAATGAGTAAACACAAATAATGTGAGTGTACAAGAATCATGTGAAAAGCATAATCATGGAATTAGACAATGAAACTCATATGAAATTCCTTTTATCAAAAATAAGAAATCATCAAAACTAAATGGGCTTCAAGGTATATGTATGTTTTGTCTAAACTAGAAGTATACATACACATCTCAAACACAAACGAGTCCATAAAAGAATTTGCATGAAGGCAAATGACTCAAGGGTATACACGTATATCTAAAGTTTTGACAAATTTGACATATACATGAAGCTAAACACATTTAAATGGAAATATGTACAAAAGTAGGGAATCTAAGTTAAAATGCAAGAATCATCAAAACTAAGCTATACAAGTACATCTAATGGGTACAAATGAGCAACATAGTACAAACATATAATAATCAAATGTAGCTCACTAGTTGTATAAGTATAAACACAAGTTTTAATGAAGGCTACATCTAAACAAGTAATCAAAACATGAAGTGCAAAAACCAAACATGATTATTAGGATAGATGCACATGATTTAGATCTAGGATATACATAATAGCTAAACTATAGTGAGAACACAAAAAAATGTAAGTCCATATGAACATGGGTGTATCTCAAAAGACTATCTATGTATATCACATGTCTAATTTACATTGCATCTAATATGATGAACATGAAAAACTAAAACATGCTAAAAATCAACAATATGAAAGCATATAAACTAAATGGGAATTATAGATAGTTACCAAAACTATTAGGGCTAATCTCTAAATCTCCAAACCATGGTGGTTCTCCCACCAAACTTTCCTTGAAAGTGATGCATCCAAAATTGTCACCATTTATCTCGAAACACATCCACCATCAAGGCACCAATACCTCTCATGTCATGTGAGAGCCCACGCATATATCAAATACAATAGGAGTGGATTTTGGTACCCATACTCTATTGGATCTATGGAGGTTAGTACCTTTCCTAACCCAAATAAATTTGTTTGAAAATTTTGAATTATATAATCTATCATAACAAAACTTTATAAGGTGGCCCTTACGTCCACAATGTGTACAAGTATACACATGAGTATACATAGAATCATGTGTGTGAGCATGAGAAGCATGTGTATGCCTTGTATGGTGTGCATGCATATGTGGTGCATGTTTCTTGCGAAACATGAGCAACCAACATGTTTATCACTAGAAGAAGAAGCAATAGGAACATGACAAACATGAGAAGATAAATCATATTGCAAAGATTTATTTCATTTGAAACTAAATCCAAATTCTTTAAAATTAAAACAATTTTATTTTTCAAAGTTTCATTCTCTTTTAAAACAACATCAAGCTTTAAAGATAGAACTTCATTTTTCTTCAAAACATCATTACAATCATTTTTACTCTTTAAAATTTTGTTTTCATTTAGAGCAAGGTCAAGTTGGAATTTCAATAGATCTCTTTCACTTGAAATCTCAACCTTCTCTTGCAAAACCAAATCAAATTTTGAACAAAAATCCTTATTTTCTTTTTTTAGTTTAAAACTTATCTTTTTCAAAACTTAATACTTTTCTAGCAAGTTTTCACAGACTATGTAAATCTCTTCATTTAATGCATAAGCATCCATATTATCTGATCATCATCAGAAGAGCTAGCACAATCATCTAGTTGAGTCTCCGAATGTACCTCAAGGGAGTCATTCCCGTAGACTATGTAGCAAGCATCATCAAACTCATCTCCACTAGATTCCTTCTTCACATATTTCATCGTTTGTAGCTTTGGAGAGGTCAATGTGTTCCACACTGCAAAAGTGGAATCACAATGAGAAACTATAGATAGATAATCTTTACTTAATGTTTGCCTAAGTGCCTTTAAGGCTTGTGCATTGGCTTCTATATGCTTGTTATTACCAAGATAAGATTTCTTTTTAGTAGCAAGATAACATGCATTCCTAGGATTTTTAAATAGGCACTCATTCTAAGTTTCTATATATCGATGTTGGAACATCAAACATAGGAGGGGCAAGGTAATCCATGAGTGTATAAACAACAAGTGTGCAAATGCAATACTAGATTAGCTAGCCAAGATCTCACTCCTAGGTGGTTAAACCTAATATCAGGATGTAGGCTCTGATACCAATTGAAAATACATGTAGAGGGGGGGTGACTAGGTGTAAGGCTAATCTAATGACAAATGATGCGGAATTAAAAACTAATTGTAATATACTAAGTGTAACCAAAGAGTGTAACCGAATTCCTAATGACGGGCTCTGAACTATCTTCTCTAAATTCCTCTAAATAAGAGTTGAGGTGTATATGAAGCTCTCTTTGTTCAACACTAGTGAGGCACACAATTAATACCAAGCAAATATATGATATGAGAAATATGAATCAATGCAAGATAAGAGAGAGAGAGAGTTTAGAGATAGTGAATCAAACGCAATCACCAAGATATGTTTCGAGGTTCAAGTCACTGCTCTACGTCCCTAACTTCACACAGAAGGATTTTCACTATACGTCCACACAGGACCTCCCACACAGGAAATTTCCACCGAGGATTTGGTAAATACAAACTATGAGTACACAACTCCTCTCTCCAACAAAACAACCTCTACACAAGAGGCTAGGCACAACAATAATCACCTCACACAAGAGGGATAGGTCACTAAGCCAAATAACAATCACCTCACACAAGAGTGATAAGGCACTAAGCCAAACAACAATCACCTCACACAAGAGGGATAAGGCACTAAGCGAAAACTTCACCACAATCACCTCTACACAAGAGGGATAACAAGCAACCCAAATCACAATCTCAATCACCTCTACACAAGAGGGATGAACACCCAAAGCAAAGAGATTACAACACTTGGTGGTCTCAATAAACCACAAACAAATTTTCTCACCAAAAATAAAATCCTATATATAGGATAGATATGATAGCTCAAGTGTGAGAAAACAAAGTGTTTGGAATGAAAATAATAAAGAAAAACACTTGAGAAAATTACAAGATAGATGTTGAAATAAAGATCAAAGACCAATTCCCCAAATACTCTCTTTTCTTTAAATTTTCCAACACTTTAAAAACAAATAAAGATAAATCTTTTTTACCCAAAAACTCTTTAAAAACTTGCTGCTGCTAAAACACTTGTAAAGATGAAAATTTTTGCTCTCTAAAAACTTGTTAAAATCAGCTCAAGAGAAGGCATATATATAGCCTCTCAAAAAATTGCCCATTGGCAGGAGGAAAGGGCAAAAATGCCCTTCCGGTCAACCGCCCGGTCGACCAGCGCAACGGTCATATTTCTGACCGTTGTGCCTCCGGTTGACCGCCCGGTCAACCGGGCCAAGCCTGCGGTCGACTGGCCAGCACCCGAGAGTTGGGTGCTTTCAGTCGGTCGACCGCGCGGTCGACCTGCCGTTTAGGCTGGCCATGTACACGTCTCTCGTGCACATCGATCGACCGGTACGGTCGACCGACTCCTGGTCCGATCGATCGTCCGGTCGACCGTCAGTGAAGTCAGGCTGAAAATCTGGGACTTGACACTAAGGTTATTTATTACCAATTAAATCTCATAAAATCACATTAATTCCACAAAAATAAGTTCTTATAAGATATTTGAAATACCAAACATGTGTGATAAAAAATCAACACATATTACAAACTATTTGAAACATTTTTGTGATATAGAAATTAGGCTTAAACACAAAATCTGTATTTCCAAAACTTGGATTTTTGAAATGAAAAACCGTTTTCTCCAAAACTTGTATAAATACAAAAACATGATATTGAAACAAATTTGAAGCATATTGTATATGGATAGAATCCAATATACATATAAGATATATATCTATGTTTTTGCTATGAAATCCAAAATCGGTTAAACTGAAAACCAAACGTATTGAAACTTGTGTGTGTGTGAACTTGAGCATATCAATACTATCTATCTTTACACAAGATAAACACAAACCGAAGTCTTCTTGTAGAACTCCTTCTCCAAGTCGACTCGATCCAAACACGATCCAATGAGCTTAACTCCAACCGAGTGCTAGATGCGATCTTGACGCGCGAGCTCTTGAATCAACACGTGTAAGCTCCAAAACTCCTTTGTTGAAGCTAAATACCTACTAATATCTTGGTCAACAAGTAAAACTATATAAACACAAGATTATTAGTAAACTATAAATACATAAGTTAATCATCATCAAAACTAGAGTGTTGGGCCTTTGGGCCAACAAGGGGGTCCTTTTTATAGAAAGATTTGGGCCAAAGTCTTCAAAATAAAGCAGATCTCCTTCATGCTCTCTCTATCTCTATCAATAAGCCGCGGAAACGCGGCTTTTGCCGCTTTTTTGCGGCAATCTCGTGGCCCTGCCACGTGCTTGAGCGTGTGGCCTCCTCTCGTCCGTCCTTCTGGGCGCCTCCTCCTGGATTCTGCATCCTGACCCTCGATCTTGAGAATTCAGGATCACTTGGGAAGCAAGTTATCAAAAATCCGAATTTGAAAAGGATTTGGTCCCTTTATCTTTATCTTCAAGTCTTTCTCCCCTTAGATTTGAATAGCAATTAGGAGTCCTACTTTATCCTTCCTCCTCCTCCCCCTAGATTTGAATAGCAATTAGGAGTCCTACTTTATCCTTCCTCCTCCTCCCCTAGATTTTAACTTAATAATTTAAAATCCAAGTTTATATTAGGTTAGATAAGATAGAAGCTTCTAAATTACTAAAATAAATCATGCATGTGGGCTTGTGGGCTTTTTGGGCTTCATTTATTTATTTTTTAATTACTCAAGGCCTGCACAACACTAAACATTAAAACGTTACGTAGTAGTGCTTTATAAAAGAATAAGTAGGAAAATATGATAATAAATATGATGATAAATATGCACTTTTGACTACCTATCATATATGTCTTACGTACACTATAATAGCATAGGTGATAGTTTAATATATGTAATGGTGTGTACGAGGCTTCATTTGTCACAAGTTGTCTCAATGGTTAGCAGATATATGCACGATCCCGGTAGGGATCATTGGGAGGTAGTGAAGTGGATTCTACGCTATATCAAAGGTACTATAGATGTTGGTTTAGTGTTCGAGAAGGATACTACAGGTAAGCAAATGTGTATCAGATATATCGACTCTGATTACGCTAGAGACCTCGACAAGTGTTAGCTTACAACTGGTTATGTATTCACATTGACCCAAGCACCAATGAGTTGTCGCTCTATTCTATAATCTACTGTCGCTTTGTCTACCACGGAGGTCGAGTATATGGCCATGACGGAGGCTATGAAGAGGCAATTTGACTTCAAGGGTTGCTTGATGACTTGGAGATTGAACATGATTTATTGAAGCTCAATTGTGATAGCATGAGTGCTATCTATATGGGAAAGAACCAAGTTTATCATGCAAGGACGAAGCACATTGACTTCAAGTTCCACTTTGTTCAGGAGATTCTTGATGAGGGTGACATTGAGTTAAAGAAGATTCATATGAAGGAGAATCCGGTCGATATGCTTATAAAGGTTGTTTCGAGAGTAAAGTTTATACATTGCAAGGAGTTACTCCATATCCTTCTAGTTGTTTGAGTCTAATGGAGCTCGTTTGAATGAACTACGGATGGCTTAATCTCTCGGGCAGGAGATATGTCACGCGCTGCTTCCCAAAATACGCTGGAGCGAAGACACGAAGAGAGTCGACGACACTTATACGTAAGGAGAATACCCCATATATACACACTAAGTCTTAAGTAACCATAATAAGCTTTATAAATCTACATGATAAATCATGATCACTGCAACAATAGATATAAATGCTCATACATGATAACACATGAATAAATAAATGTAATGATAACCAAATCCAACATATAGAGAATTAGGAAATAACAGAATGAAGGAGAGGCAACAGTACCAATAATCAATAGAGAGAACTTCGGGCTCCTCGTAAAGCGTATGATCTCATCAACACTGGTCAAATAACACCTATACCAGGATGCACAAATACAGGATCGTCAGAAAATGACTTAATGAGTGATAAAATGAAGGGAATGTATACGTGCATAAACAGTGTGGACATATCACTATACAATTATGAAACTACTGGATAAATAATAACATGTATGAAACAATTAATAGAAAAAAACTGAATAATAACATGAATAAAGTTATCAAAAAAAAGGTAGCTCATATCACTATAAAACAAAGAACTGGTATCAAAGAGATGTATTACCTAGCATATGTCTCTAGTCTGTTGAATATTATTAACCTCACTAATGTAGTACTTAGCAGTGTTCTATACCACAACCGTTTTCCCACTTATCAAATAAAATTATCGTTGTTGTAACTGTCTGCCAATGTAATGCATGTGTTTTGTAAGGGTATCGTGCATGTGCGGTATCACAGTCTAACACTCCTGGCACTGAATCAGGATGGACCGTAAGGCCCAAATAATTGAGAGCACAGCCCCACATAGAAGAATAACTGGTATGGTATCGTAGTCCGGCAAATCCCTAATAACTGACAACTGAATAACTAGCTAGCCAGTACTACCTTGTTCCATCATGGTAGAACCCAAAACTCGGTTAACCATCACAGGTCCTTCAAAAATACACGACATACATTATCAATCAATTAACCCTTTTCCAGGTTATAGTGTCTTTTATTAACAGTAATAATAGATATTTAAAGTGCAATAGTAACTGAATATCTCTAACAACTGCTGATGTCACTTATAGCTGAGTTGACAACCGATATCTGACAACTGATAACTATTAACTGACATCTGATGAACAAAACTAGAAATATAGAGTCATTAGTACAATGATATCACTAATCACTAGTAACTGATAACTAATGTAAAACTCTAAAAGTATAAGATCACTATCACAAAATACCTATATTCATAACTAAATAATTGCAATAAATAGGAACCAATCATGAAGTGCAGTCTACTGAATATCTTCAAAGTCAAACTAGATCAACAGATACCAAAATCATAACTAAAGAGTGAAATATTCTCAAGCAATATGAAATCTAGAAACGTCTACATCTGATACTCAACACTAACAAACTCATCCACACTTAAACAATATAATCAGTAAATAAATATAGCAATCCTTACTTCTAATAGTCTAATACCAACATCATATTACACGTCGATATCGAAGGTAAGATATTCACCTATTTGATCATAATTCAACTATTATTGATTCTCATGTAAAAGCTATCAAGATCCAATGTAGGGAATATAAATCCTAGGACAACTCTAACTCTAGATAAATTCATATTTAGATCCAAGTATAAGAAATCCATCTATGAGTTCAGTTAACTAATACATCTCTCTTTTTATTAATATACTCAAATTCTCAAAATTCATTCCCCATCTGAATTATCACCAGTTAAACAGACATTATGTATGATAAATACTTCACATAAAATATACACTTTTAACCATAATCGCGAACTGATTGGTAGTGAAAAGTGCATTTTTATCATTATATTTACCATCACATTTTCATATTTATTCATATAATTCTGCACATTTACTAATATTTTATGATTTATTGTGTGCAGGCCTCAAAATATTAAAATAAAGAAATAAAGCCTAAAAAGAAGCCCAAAAGCCCATATTCAAGCCCAATGTAAAAGTTGCAAATATCAATTGTCAAAAGTGCAAATACACAAGGGCTAAAGTTGCAAATACAAAAAAGAGGGAAGGATAGGCTTCTATTCAACCCTAAACACTTGCAGGATGAAGATAAAAGCCAAAGAAGGATAGCAAATTTCGTTTAAGAGATATGGGAAGATTTGGGATCTAGGTAACTTGCTTCCCAAGTTATATCCAAATCCAAAGATTAAGAGCCAGGATCAAGCTTCCAGAAAGAAACGACCAGATGGACGGACCAGGGAGGCCACGCGCCAAAGCGCGTGGCCAGTCGCCACCATAAGGCCGCGGCAATCCAGTATTATCCATTTACCAGTTTTCGTGGAGGACTTCTATCTGAACTCTACCTCCTTCTGCTCCTATAAATACCCCTGCAGTGCAACCGAGAAGAGCGTCCAGCGCAGTACAGGGCCAAAGCTAGGGTTTTTAGGTTTTTCTAGTTTGTAGTTAGGTTTTTCTTTTGTAATTTTTATTTCTTTTAAGAGAGAAATAGGCTTATGTTGAGCGTGTCACCGATGTACCTTCCTCTTCTCTGCCATTGATTGAAAGCAATAAAGGTAATATTTTTCTTTTGTTCATTGCTTTATGTTCCTTTTCGTTTTCTTCTCTTTTTCTATTTTTATCTCTGTTGGTTTATGATGAGCATGCAAGTAATTTCCAAAGCACAAGTATAACGAATCTTGGTGGGTGCCAACGATATTTCATGGTGATGTTCTCCTCCTCAAGGTACGTATCACTTCATACTTGCCCAAGCTTGATGATATAATGCGAACAGGGGACTGAGATCGATCCTATGGTTTATGCGTTCAACGCCTCCAAAGCAAGGTAGAAAGTGTTAGGATTTCACGTTTTTCTTCAACCAAACTAAGGTTAGTGTTTATTTCTTTTCTTTTCTTTTCTTTTCTTTTTGTAGATTATATCATCATCTCCCAATTCTTTCTTTCTCATCTCATTATAAATACCGCCTCTAATCCTCCATCTTCATAATCTACCGCCTTCTTCCTAACTTAACTTTAACTATTCTTTTTGCTAACTTAAAGAAAATAATTTTTAGAGATAACTTATTGACAAAGCTTCCACCGCTAGTCCCTCCCTGAGGATCACGACCCGCATAGCCACTGCTACAGCGGATAGTATTGAGAACCTCGCATTATTATTTCTTAAATCTAAACTTCATTATTTTATGTGCAGGTAAAATCTCAATCAAAACATTGGCGCCGTTGCCGGGGAGGGACGGTAAGTTATTCTCTAATAATAATAAAAAAATTTAACTAATTCTTTTATTCTTTCTGTTTGCAGGTTTGGAGAACAGGGAAACTGACAGCAGAAGTGGACATATAGCAACTCTGTGCCTCTGCCCTCGAAGGCAGAGCACAAGAGCCTACTTCAGAGCCGCGGAAACGCGGCAATTGCCGCGAAACCGTGGCCTGAGTAGTTCCCTACTGATCCATCTTTTTGCAGGTTGCTGCAAATTGCAATATCTGTCTACTGCTCTGTTAAAATTTGTTCTGTGATAACCCTGCTTACTGCTAATTAATCAACAGTAAAATACTTGTTGTTAAAGATAAAAATTGATTAGACGTTTGCATATTAGGCACGTGTCTTTTCAATTCCTTTATTTTTACTGTTGAAGAGTGCTGGAGCAAGGTACGTTCGCATTGCATGTAGAATAGGACTCATCTCTTGGTTGATGCTTTGAGTGAATCTTATTTACATATTTTGTACACTTGCACAAATTTATCTTAAGGGCATAACCCATTAACAAGATAAGGTGGGGATTTCATCACCCTTCCTTAGCTCAAAAATCATATCCCAAGCACTCACTAACCCAAGCCTAACTTAAATTAGTAGACGTTGGCCTTAGGGACTTCTCGGACTCAATTAGGAGATTATCCTAAGGGGGAACGGTGCTGGAAGTTGACTCTTGTCAAATCAGTATCTAGGAAGGGGATTGAGGGCCGAAAGCCCGAAGGTTGGTGGTTATTTAATTAAGGAACGTCTTTGACGGAAAACCTCCCACCACTCTTGCCCTGACCTGGCTGATTAACTTGTGGTCAAAGTCTGCACCCTACCTCCCGTGGACAGTCTAACCAGTTAGGAGTCGTCTAGGTCATAGGTCTATCCTAACTTAGGTTAGAATTTTTTTTTGTTTGCTTCTTTGTTTGTTTTCTTTTCTTTTGTTTGTTTTGTGTGATATGGCCTATAACAATAATTTTTTCAATTTTAATGAGGATCCATATTATACACCAACCTCTTTTTCGGATATTACCAACCCGGCATATCATAACTCTAACCAACATAGTGTGCCAGATTGGTCTTATCCGAATCATTACATGCCCAGCCCCAATACTATGAACAAGATTGGAATAATCATCACTACTCTTCACAGAGTCAATGGGGATTCAACACCCCTGAGCAATATGGTCAACCACCTGTTCAACCATTATCTTCGTACACGTCTTTTCCTACATCACCAATGTTTCAATCCTCCAATGATCCATTCAATGGGTTAGAAGAAAAAGTGGATCGGTTGCAAGAGATAATAAATGATCAAATTTCTAGACTTTTAAACATTCTTGAACATACCAACCAAGTTGATAGGAACCAAGAATCATCCTATCTAGAAGACCTTGATCAAAATTCAATTTCATCACATCAATATGAACTGGACCAATCTCAATCCTTGGACAAATTGGCTAGTTTCAATGAGATTGAATTAGATTGTGAATGTGAACCCGATCCCCAACTTTGCGATTCAGTTTCCATCTTCGAATCTATGTTGACTCCAGTATCCTTACTCAATTTGGACCAACTTTCTGAGCCAACATTTATTCCTGTGCCCATAGATCATGAAATTGAATCACCCATTTTTGAAGATCATCATAGTGAATTTGACCAATTTCATACTTTTGAAAGTCCCCTTGACAAATTGGCAAGTTCTAATTTTATGAGATTGAAACTAATGAGATATGTGACCTAGATTCCTAAATCTATGATCAAGTTCAAATTCCCGAATCATTATTGACTCCTGTTTTGTTACCCGACTTAGGTAATCTTTTAGAGTCAGTCTTGATTCCCACACCTATCATTCCTGAACTTGAATCACCAACATTGAGTCACATTCAATTGTGGGAAAATGATTGTGGACTTGAGTTTCAATTTCTTGACTTGGACCCAATTCTTGAACCTAGCCCGACTCCTAAACCCTTACTTGATTTGAGTTTCTTTCCTGAGTCGGTATTAGTTCCTGAACCGATCATTCTTGAGTCCAAGTCAACCATTCTATCAAGTCACGTTCTTTTGATTGACATAGGTATAGACCATGACTCTGTGATGATTTTTCAGGACTGGTCATGTAAAAGGAGTAAGTTTCACAAGAGGATCTTCCATGATCCTATTCATTCTGGGGACTGTAAATATGTAAATAAAAAAGAGGTCAATAAAGGTAGGTCCCGTGAACTACCACATTATCTTGATTGGGCCGCATTTCGTGGACCAATTAAACCACCACCGGAACCACCACCTTAAGGTAACTTCTGCCTTCCCTTGTTCTTTTTCATGCATATATGCATTCATTCATACATTGATGACAATGCATGAGATAAGTGTGGGGGTAGGCTTTACTAACATACTAACATAGTTAGAAACTAACCAAAACTTGCTAATAAAAAAAAAAGGGACAATATTTTGACTTATCTTTTAAAAGAAATCTAAGTTAGTCTTAAGAATTAGGAAAATCATGATTAGGATTTCTAAAAACTTGGTCAAAATAAATAAATTGTTGAATTTTTAGGTATAGGAGGGGAAATTGAATAAGTAGTTAGTCTTAATTTTTACCTTAATGAAATGTGCATACCTAATGCATATCTAGGATTCTAAGACAAAGACCCTTGTGCCTCATAAAAAAAAATGTTTTTAAAAAAAAAATTAATATCACTAATTAAGTTGGATACATGTGCCTCAAGAAGCATAAGTATTCATGCCTAAAGGTGAGTAAATAAAATAAAGTCCTTAGTTTTGGGGCCTAGTTCACTCAAATTTGAGTCCGCGGGGTGTTTTCTCACCTGGTGCCCTAAAGCCAACCGGTTTGGGAGTCATCGACTTTAAGTTCGCTACATGGGTGGATTAGAAAGCCTAAGAAGACTAAGAAATATAATATATGTAGTAACACATCTAATAATCAATTAGTTAGGTATGAGGGCCTCAAGAAGCCTTGATGCTTACACGAAAGAAAATTAGATGAGTTATACATATTAAAAAAAAATATATATATATATAAAGAGGCATGAAAGTCCAAGTTAAGGAATTCCTAGTAAAAATTCATAAGGATGCATATGATTTTTGGTAACGAAAAAGACTATACACAAAATTCAATTTTGATCCTTACTTAAAAATGAGAACAATTTACTTTATAAAGACTAAGTCTAAGAATGAATAAAAATGATAATCCTAAAACTTATAGACTACTTAGTCTTTTCAAAAGTATTTCAAATAGTTTCCTTTTTATGGATTTTGTGGGTGCAATCCGCTGAAAACCCTCACGAGACAACACTCGTCCTCTAGGGTAACCTAGGGGTTTAACAGCTTGTTGCACATGCTAAGTGCAACCGTGATTCCTACGAAAGTGAGTTAGGTTAGATTAATTTTTCTTTTCTTTTTCTCTTTGATTTTTACTCGAGGACGAGCAAAAAGATAAGTGTGGGGGTGTGATTGGTAGTGAAAAGTGCATTTTTATCATTATATTTACCATCACATTTTCATATTTATTCATATAATTTTGCACATTTACTAATATTTATGATTTATTGTGTGCATGCCTCGAAATATTAAAATAAAGAAATAAAGCCTAAAAAGAAGCCCAAAAGCCCATATTCAAGCCCAATGTAAAAGTTGCAAATATCAATTGTCAAAAGTGCAAATACACAAGGGCTAAAGTTGCAAATACAAAGAAGAGGGAAGGATAGGCTTCTATTCAACCCTAAACACTTGCAGGATGAGGATAAAAGCCAAAGAAGGATAGCAAATTTCGTTTAAGAGATATGGGAAGATTTGAGATCTAGGTAACTTGCTTCCCAAGTTATATCCAAATCCAAAGATTAAGAGCCAGGATCAAGCTTCCAGAAAGAAACGACCAGATGGACGGACCAGGGGAGGCCACGCGCCAAAGCGCGTGGCCAGCCGCCACCATAAGGCCGCGAAAACGCGGCCCACGCCGCGTTTCCGCGGCAATCCAGTATTATCCATTTACCAGTTTTCGTGGAGGACTTCTATCTGAACTCTACCTCCTTCTGCTCCTATAAATACCCCCTGCAGTGCAACCGAGAAGAGCGTCCAGCGCAGTACAGGGCCAAAGCTAGGATTTTTAGGTTTTTCTAGTTTGTAGTTAGGTTTTTCTTTTGTAATTTTTATTTCTTTTAAGAGAGAGAGAGGCTTATGTTGAGCGTGACACCGATGTACCTTCCTCTTCTCTGCCATTGATTGAAAGCAATAAAGGTAATATTTTTCTTTTGTTCATTGCTTTATGTTCCTTTTCGTTTTCTTCTCTTTTTCTATTTTTATCTCTGTTGGTTTATAATGAGCATGCAAGTAATTTCCAAAGCACAAGTATAACGAATCTTGGTGGGTGCCAACGATATTTCATGGTGATGTTCTCCTCCTCAAGGTACGTATCACTTCATACTTGCCCAAGCTTGATGATATAATGCGAACAGGGGACTGAGATCGATCCTATGGTTTATGCGTTCAACGCCTCCAAAGCAAGGTAGAAAGTGTTAGGATTTCACGTTTTTCTTCAACCAAACTAAGGTTAGTGTTTATTTCTTTTCTTTTCTTTTCTTTTATTTTTGTAGATTAAATCATCATCTCTCAATTCTTTCTTTCTCATCTCATTATAAATACCGCCTCTAATCCTCCATCTTCATAATCTACCGCCTTCTTCCTAACTTAACTTTAACTATTCTTTTTGCTAACTTAAAGAAAATAATTTTTAGAGATAACTTATTGACAAAGCTTCCATCGCTAGTCCCTCCCTGAGGATCACGACCCGCATAGCCACTGCTACAGCGGATAGTATTGAGAACCTCGCACTATTATTTCTTAAATCTAAACTTCATTATTTTATGTGCAGGTAAAATCTCAATCAAAACACGAACCAATCAACTCAAGATCAATATACAGAATAACATACATCATACGTACATCCAAATTAAAATGATAGATATAAAAACACTAATATCTCAGTATCAAAGATACAAAGTCCATTTTCTATAGGTCCAACTCTCCCACAATATAATAATCCATATCTGATAATTCACCATTCAAAATAGATCAATCTGCTCCTTAACCTTAAGTCAAACTCTAATCTAACTAAGTCCACAAACAGAAAAACTAACAACGACACGAAACGTAATTACTCACATGAAATGATACAAATAAATATAAAATAAAATAAACTAATAAAGCAAACACTCATATAAAATGACGCGGATCCGGGTTCGAATCGCCATCAGGTCTACACTGCATGAACTGATCCAGATCTCTGAATCATCTCGCATGTCGGGTCTTCAAATCGGCTTGCATGGCACTGCAGCACGACTCTGAATCTTCTGTTACTGGGTTCGAATCTGGAATATTCGATCGGGCTCGTATAACTGCAACATACAAACAGACACACATGGAGAGAGATACGGAGATACACCCATACATACAAAGAGGGAGGGGGTACTCACGCACACACCGACACAACATACATATACAACACACACATACATAACTCACCCGTACACACATACACATTCAAACAGAGAGTGAGAGAGATGGAGACACCCACACACATACAGATACACTAATATAACGCACACATGTTCACACATACGTGCACACAAACACACACACAACACACAGAGAAAGAGAGAAGGCAAAAAGACACAAAGAGCAAAGGAAAAAGAAGAGGAGAGGGAGAGGAAACTCACGCAACTATGCACACATGGAGATGGGGCTCGGCAACAGATCAACGCGGGTGGTGCTAGGAGCCAACGAGCGATGGCGGAGGTGCTGACGGTGGTGATGATGCAGCACATGGAGGAGGAGGGCTGCAGTGGTGGTCCTCGGCTACACGAATAATGAGGAAAGGGGAAGCGGATAGTGCGAAGTGTTGTCCCAAAGGCCCATCACACTAGTTTTGATGATGATCAACTCATGAAGTTATGTATACTAATGATCTTGTGCTTAATTAGTGACAGATTTATGATCAAGATCTTAGTAGGTGTGGAGCTTCAACAAAGGATTTCAAGACAAGTTTTGGAGCTAGCACCGGTTGATTCACGAGCCTATGCATCAAGACCACATCAAGAGTCGAGCTTGTTGGATTGCATTTGGACCAAGTCAAGAAGATGAGAAGACTTCAAGGGAAGACTTCAAGATCAAGACTTGTGTCTAGGTATAAGATTTTAGTTTGTTTATAGTTAAAAATGTAAAGGATAGAATAGTGGTGGATTGCTCAAGTACGTATACACACACACTCTTGATAGAATTGTTTTCATAAAAGACTTTTTAGTTTAGAAAAGATTTTTCATTTTGGAAAAATACAAGTTTGGTTTTTGGTGTTTCTCATATACTTATCTTTTAACCAAAACCAAGTTTAGAGCTTAATGTCAAAAACATAAATATTTCATCTTGATTGTGTAGTGGATCATATCCATACACTCTATGCTTTAATAAGTTCAAAATATCTTCTTTTTGTATTTGGTAAAGTTTTAGAAAATACAAGATTATCTCTAACAATTTTTCTCCCAAGTGCTGACCCAGAACTGGCTTACGGGTCGACCGGGCGGGTCGACCGGAACCAAGGGCAGGTCGACCGCAAGGGTCGACCGACGTGCACAGAGCCGTGCACGTCTGGCAGTTCAGTGGGCGGGTCGACCGGGCGGGTCGACCGGAATTGAGAGCAGTGCTCTCTGTTCTTTTGGGTCGACCGGGCGGGTCGACCGGAGGCTCCAACGGTCGGATTTTTGACCGTTGGGGGTCGACCGGCCGGGTCGACCGGCAGGCCTGACAGACCCCAACGGCTATATTTTTCTGGCCTATAAATTTGAGGGTCTTGTCATTGTTTTGTAAGAAGATTTTAGGAGAGCTTTGAGCCAGTTTTTCTCATACTCTTAAAAGGGTTTTCTCCACAAATTTGAGAGCAAATATTTCCTATCTAAAGGGAAGATTTTATCAAGAGTGTTAAAGTGATTCTTTGAGTTTTCCTCCACCATTCTCTTCCTAGTTTTTCTCACACAAACACTTGAGCAATTCATAGACATACTCATCCTATAGGAGTGTTGTAGTGAGAGCTTTCTTTGGTGATCAAAGTGTTTAGATCACGAAGAGATTTCATTCTTGTACTTTGCGGAAACGGGCAAGTGTGCTCGTGGTGGTTTAGAGTTCGGTTGTGAACTCTTGGTTTGAGGTGCGGCCTCGGCAAGCTAGTGAGCTTGCGTGTGTACGGGACTAGGGAGTCCGAGGGCTTGTAGGTGTTGCGGCACCGAGGAGAGATCCATTGGGACCTTGCATAGTGAAAATCCTTCGTGTGTCGAAGGCGGGGATGTAGAGCAAGTGTTCTCGAACCTCGAAACAAACCTTTGTGTTTGCGATTGCCTTTTCTCTCTCTCCCCCTTACTTTATATCTTGCATGCTATTTATTGTGCTTTCATTTACATGCTTGATATACATTGTGCTCATATTGATATACTTGCTTGGGTTTGTTTGCTAACACTTGTATTCAACCAAGAGAGCCAACGCGGCACCTCAACCCATTCAAGGGGAATCTAGAGGAGTTTGTCCAGAGCCCTTCACGGGGAATTCAGCAACACTCTTTGGTTATACGTGGTGTTTAGTGTAAGAAGTTTAATTAGGTCATAAATGTTTTAGCTTCCGCATTATTTGGCATTAAGTGACCATTAGATTAGCCATCACCTATTCACCCCCCTCTAGGTGAACTTACAATTGGTATCAGAGCTTGGTACTCTGATTTGGGTCTAACAACCTAGAGTTAAAGATCCTCATTTTAGGCTAATCACAATATTTGTACACACACCATGGACTTCATGTCACCACCCATGTTTGACATTCTTAACATCCATATATGGAAGGTGAAGATGTCCTTGTACCTCAAAGCCCTAGGTTATCATGTTTATCTTGCCATCACTAATAATGATTATTGTTTATATGGTAAGAATATTGAAGCTAATGCAAAAGCCCTTAATGCTTTAAAGTCTACCCTAGATGATGTTTATTTATCTAGAGTTTCTAACTTTGATTCGGCTTTTGTAGTTTGGAACACCCTCACCTCCCTTGGCGAAAAAGATCTATATTATGCCGGGAGCGATTCGGACGTTGGAAGCAACACCTCCAACACATGCTTTATGGTCCAAGGGGATAACCCCTTGAGGTAAACTCCGAATCCGATGATGAAGACATGTCATATTGATTGAATTTTTCCTGCACACAAAATATAGAATATTAGATTTAAGAATTAGAGATGTGCAAGGTGCTCAATTCTAATCCGCGGTAGCAATGGCTATGCGGGTCGTAATCCTCAGGGAGGGACTAGCGATGGAAGCGTTTAAGTAAGTTATCTCTTTTTTATTTAGTTTGTTAGTTACAATGGTATTTACAATGAAGTTGAAGAAAAGAATTTGGAAAGATGTGGAAGATGTGGATCTATACTAAAATTAGAAAGAAAACTATAACACATACATACCTCTTCAACCTGCTTACCTTTGATCTGTTGCAACGACTTACCTTGTCTTGGAGGGCGTACAAGTATGGCGTATAGGATCTTCCACCATCGCGATCTACACTAGGAAAAGAAAAGACTAGCAAGCGACGGCTTGTTCATCTCCATAGGCCATCAAGTGCACTTCTTCGGCTAGGCAGTCTCGAAGCGATCAGATCTCATGGTTTGCAAGACATTAGAGAGAAACAATACAATAACACAAGAATAAAAGAACAAAAACAATAAAAGAACGAAAACGAACCTTGATTCGATTTAATTAACAATGGAAGAAAAGCAAAACTTACACCGATTGTCACCCTCAGTACAAGTAGATCTCCTTCCTCCATGAAAACATCTTCTCCTCTCAGTTACAAAAATTACAAAAGAAAAATAAAAACCTAACCTAAACTACAAGTTAGCCTAAGAAACCCTAGAATCTGCTCTGGATTTTCTGTGTGCCCTTCTCTGTTGCTCTGCAGGGGTATTTATAGGAGCTGGAAGAAGTAGAGTCCCAGTACAACTCTGTCCTGCAACTTATTATCATGTTGATCACCGAATATGTCTTATCTGCGGATTGAATTGGAAAGTTTGATCAACATAAGAGTTGTAGGTCTTCAAGTTTTCTTTCTGGAGCATCTTAAATCATCGGATTTGAATATCTGTAGAAAAAGTTATGATCTGAATACTAAAACATGTACAGTCTAAATCCGAATTTATCTTTAAACTCTTCTCCTTTTATCTTTAGGATTGTCTTGCAAGCAACTAGGGTTGAGTAGAAGTCTATCCCTTCCCTCTTCTTTTAGTAATTGCAACTTTTACACTTGGTAATTTGCAACTTTTGCACTTGGGCTTGGACATGGGCTTTTTGGCTTCTTTTGGGCTTTTATTTCTTTATTTTTTTATTACTCAAGGCCTGCACACAATAAATAATAAAATATTAGTAATAGTGCAAAATTATAGGAATAAATATGAAAATGTGATGGTAAATGTAATGATAAATATGCACTTTTCACTACTTATCACACCCCCATACTTATCTTTTTGCTCGTCCTCGAGTAAAAATCAAAAGAAAAAGAAAAAGAAAAAGAAAAGAAAAATTAATCTATTCTAACTCACTTTCGTAGGAATCACGGTTGCACTTAGCATGTGCAACAAGCCGTTAAACCCCTAGGTTACCCTAGAGGACGAGTGTTGTCTCGTGAGGGTTTTCAGCGGATTACACCCACAAAATCCATAAAATGGAAATATTTGAAATACTTTTGAAAAGACTAAGTAATCTATAAGTTTTTAGGATCCTCATTTTTATTCATTCTTAGACTTAGTCTTTATAAAGTAAATTGTTATCCATTTTAGGTAAGGATCAAAATTGGATTTGTGTATAGTCTTTTTCGTTACCAAAAATCATATGCATCTTTATGAATTTTTACTAGGAATTCCTTAACTTGGACTCTCATGCCTCTTTATTATATATTTTTTTATATATATATTTTTTTTCCTTTTTTTTTTAATATGTATAACTCATCTAATTTTCTTTTGTGTAAGCATGAAGGCTTCTTGAGGCACTCATACCTAACTAATTGACTAATAGATGTGTTAATACATGTATAATATTTCTCAGTTTTCTTAGGCTTTCTAATCCACCCGAACTTAAAGTCGGTGGCTCCCAAACCGGTCGGCTTTAGGGCACCAGGTGAGAAAACACCCCGCGGACTTAAATTTGAGTGAACTAGGCCCCAAAACTAAGGATTTTATTTTATTTACTCACCTTTAGGCATGAATACTTATGCTTCTTGAGGCACATGTATCAGCTTAATTAGTGATTTTCTTTTATATATATATATATATGAGGCACAAAGGTCTTCGTCTTAGAATCCTAGATATGCATTAGGTATGCAAATTTCATTAAGGTAAAAATTAAGACTAATTAATTATTCAATTTCTCCTCCTATACCTAACATTTAAACAATTTATTTATTTTGACCAAGTTTTTAGAAATCCTAATCATGATTTTCCTAATCCTTAAAACTAACTTAGATTTCTTTCAAAAGATAAGTCAAAATATTGTCCTTTTTATAATATTTTTTTTTATTAGCAAGTTTTGGTTAGTTTCTACCTATGTTAGTATGTTAGTAAAGCCTACCCCCACACTTATCTCATGCATTGTCCTCAATGTATGAATGAATGCATATATGCATGAAAAAGAAGAAGGGAAGACAAAAGTTACCTCAAGGTGGTGGTTCCGGTGGTGGTCTAATTGGTCCACGAAATGCGGCCCAATCTACTTTTTGTGGAATTCGGGAGAACCCACCAGAAATTTTCTTATATAACCCACTAAAATGTATGTATTATTATCTTTTAATAATGCCACCCCAACAAATTTTCAAATTTCATAATTAATTTCAGAGTCAATTGTATCAACCGTCTTGTCCCAAAATGGAGTGTGAAAAGATGGAATGATTGACTTGGACGTGGGAAGTACGGGAACGAATACCGACTCAGGAAAGAAACTTAAATCAAGTAAGGGTTCAGGAGTCGGGCTAGGTTCAGGAAGTGGGTCCAAATCAATAAGCTGAAACTCAAGTCCACAATCAGTTTCCCACAATGGAATGTGACTCAATATTGGTGATTCAAGTTCAGGAATGATAGGTGTGGGAACCAAAACTGACTCTAAAATATTACCTAAGTCGGGTAACAAAACAGGAGTCAACAATGATTCGGGAATTTGAACTTGATCACAGATTTGAGAATCTAGGTCACATATCTCATTCAGCTCAATATCATAAAAATGAGAACTTGCCAATTTATCCATGGGACTTTCAAAATTGCAAAATTGGTCAAGTTCAATATGATCATCAAAAATGGGTGATTCAATTTCATGATGAATTGGCACAGAATCCAATGTTGACTCGGGAAAAGTAAAATTAGGTGGAGACACCGGAGTCATTATTGAGTCAGTAAATAAAATTGAATCACCGGGTGGAAGATCATGATCATATTCATGCTCAAGTTCTATTTTAGGAAAGGAAAAACTTGCTAAACTATCAAAAGTTGGAGTTTCGACAAGTTCAAATGATGGCACTGAAGTAGAATCTTGTTGTCCAAAGCAACTTGGTTCGTCGGCTCTAAGCGAGTGGTCAGCGATATCAGAAATGGCCGAACGGTGAGAACGTAAAGATTGAACCATCATATCTATATCATGATCACGGGCTAATCTAGCCTGAGTCATGGTTGCAAGCATCCTTTCATAGTTGATAGGTGCATCATGTTGTGATTGGACTTGAAAGGATGAAGTGTAATTGTGATGAAGTTGTGAGTCGGTGGACTCACGCATAATCATGTCTGCGATTGATGGTAATTGTTGCTTGGACTCATGCATACTTATCATTTCCCCGATAGATGGTATTCTATTCTGAATAGGTGGATCAGAGTATGACTCTTGGGAATATTGTGGACAAGGTGGAGACGGAGGACAAGTCGGTTGAAAATTGGACTCGGGGGAAGCGAAACCCCATGAACTCTGTGAAGAGTTGAAAGTATGAAAATTATGGTCATAAGACGGGGGGTATGGGTTATATTCATTCGGATAAGACCATTCCGGCACACTAGGTTGGTCAAAGTTGTGATATGCCGGGTTGGTAATATCCGAAAAATAGTTAGGTGTGTAATATGGATTAAAATTGGAAAAATTATTATTATATGCCATATCACACCAACACAACAAAGAAAAAGAAAACAAACAAATAAACAAACAAAAAAGAAAAAATTCTAACCTAAGTTAGGGTAGACCTATGACCTAGACGACTCCTAACTGGTTAGACTGTCCACGGGAGGTAGGGTGCAGACTTTGACCACAAGTTAATCAGCCAGGTCAGGGCAAGAGTGGTGGGAGGTTTTCCGTCAAAGACGTTCCTTAATTAAATAACCACCAATCTTCGGGCTTTCGGCCCTCAATCCCTTTCCTAGACACTGATTTGGCAAGAGTCAACTTCCAGCACCGTTCCCCTTAGGATAATCTCCTAATTGAGTCCGAGATGTCCCTAGGGCCAACGTCTACTAATTTTAAGTTAGGCTTGGGTTAGTGAGTGCTTGGGATATGATTTTTGGGCTAAGGAAGGGTGATGAAATCCCCACCTTATCTTGTTAATGGGTTATGCCCTTAGAATAAATTTGTGCAAGTGTACAAAATATGTAAATAAGATTCACTCAAAGCATCAACCAAGAGATGAGTCATATTCTACATGCAATGCGAACGTACCTTGCTCCAGCACTCTTCAACAGTAAAATAAAGGAATTGAAAAGACACGTGCCTAATATGCAAACGTCTAATCAATTTTTTATCTTTTATAACAAATATTTTACTGTTGAATTAATTAGCAGTATACAGGTTTATCACAGAACAAATTTTAACAGAGCAGAAAACAAATCTTGCACTTTTTAGCAATCTGCAGAAAGATATGTCAGTAATTCACTACTCTTGCCGCGGAAACGCGGCTATTGCCGCGGACCCGCGGCAAAGAAGTAGGCTCTGCTGCTCTGCCTTCGAGGGCAGAGGCACAGAGTTGCTATATGTCCACTTCTGCTGTTGTTTTTCTGTTCTCCAAACCTGCAAACAGAAAAGAATAAAGGAATTAGTTAATAATTTTTTTATTATTAGAGAATAACTTACCGTCCCTCCCTGGCAACGGCGCCAAAATTTTGATTGAATTTTTCCTACACACCAAATATAGAATATTAGATTTAAGAATTAGAGATGTGCAAGGTGCTCAATTCTAATCCGCGGTAGCAATGGCTATGCGGGTCGTGATCCTCAGGGAGGGACTAGCGATGGAAGCGTTTAAGTAAGTTATCTCTTTTTTATTTAGTTTGTTAGTTACAATGGTATTTACAATGAAGTTGAAGAAAAGAATTTGGAAAGATGTGGAAGATGTGGATCTATACTAAAATTAGAAAGAAAACTATAACACATACATACCTCTTCAACCTGCTTACCTTTGATCTGTTGCAACGACTTACCTTGTCTTGGAGGGCGTACAAGTATGGCGTATAGGATCTTCCACCTTCGCGATCTACACTACAAAAAGAAAAGACTAGCAAGCGACGGCTTGTTCATCTCCATAGGCCATCAAGTGCACTTCTTTGGCTAGGCAGTCTCGAAGCGATCAGATCTCATGGTTTGCAAGACATTAGAGAGAAACAATACAATAACACAAGAATAAAAGAACAAAAACAATAAAAGAACGAAAACGAACCTTGATTCGATTTAATTAACAATGGAAGAAAAGCAAAACTTACAACGATTGTCACCCTCAGTACAAGTAGATCTCCTTCCTCCATGAAAACATCTTCTCCTCTCAGTTACAAAAATTACAAAAGAAAAATAAAAACCTAACCTAAACTACAAGTTAGCCTAAGAAACCCTAGAATCTGCTCTGGATTTTCTGTGTGCCCTTCTCTGTTGCTCTGCAGGGGTATTTATAGGAGCTGGAAGAAGTAGAGTCCCAGTACAACTCTGTCCTGCAACTTGTTATCATGTTGATCACCGAATATGTCTTATCTGCGGATTGAATTGGAAAGTTTGATCAACATAAGAGTTGTAGGTCTTCGAGTCTTCTTTTTGGAGCATCTTAAATCATCGGATTTGAATATCTGTAGAAAAAGTTATGATCTGAATACTAAAACATGTACAGTCTAAATCCGAATTTATCTTTAAACTCTTCTCCTTTTATCTTTAGGATTGTCTTGCAAGCAACTAGGGTTGAGTAGAAGTCTATTCCTTCCCTCTTCTTTTAGTAATTACAACTTTTACACTTAATAATTTGCAACTTTTGCACTTGGGCTTGGACATGGGCTTTTTGGCTTCTTTTGGGCTTTTATTTCTTTATTTTTTTATTACTCAAGGCCTGCACACAATAAATAATAAAATATTAGTAATAGTGCAAAATTATAGGAATAAATATGAAAATGTGATGGTAAATGTAATGATAAATATGCACTTTTCACTACTTATAACATATGATGAGCTTACTACCTTTTGTCAACTTGTGCTTGAAAAATATGACATGCTTAAGAAAGAAAATAAAAATTTGAAAAAGAACATTGCTTGCATACATAAAGAACATGATTCTTTTAGAGATAACATTGCATGCTTAGAAAAAGATAATAAGAAAATTAAAAAGAATTTTGATTGCATGCTAAAAGAGAACGATTCTTTTAAAACTAAAATTGCATGTTTAGAAAAAGAAAAGGATGTTTTGAATAATGAGAATGTTTCCCTCATGTCTAAATTGAATGATCTTTTTGAAGGAAACACAAGTTTGAAAAATAAAATTGATTTGGTGGAAAAACAAAAGGAAGTTATTTTTCAAGAAAATAATTCTTTAAAAAGAAAAATTTGTGAAAAAGAAAAAGATTTTGTTTTGAAAAAGAAAAAGAAAAATGACTCTTTATCTCATCATGCTTTACATGCCACCACTAATGAGATTAAAGATTTGAAAAATAAAATGAATGGTTTGAGCTCTACCTTGAGCTCATGTGCTTTTAATTATTCTAGGTTGGAGTCTTTGTTTTCTAAGAAACAAACTCCACACATTCATGCACATCATCATGCATATGCTTTTGTTGCACGTCATGACCACATCAACACACATAAGCATACTAAGGTGTACGTATGTACACATTGTGGCCGCAAAGGCCATTTAGCAAAAATTTGTTATGACAAGTTGCATTATTTTAATTTTGCTAAAAATAAAAATGCTTGGGGTGCCTTACAACAAGACTAACCTCAAAGGACCTAAGAAAATATGGGTACCAAAATCCCCACCACATGTTTTTGATGTAGGTGAGGGATCTCTCAAGACGTGAGAGATTTGGTGCCTTGATGGTGGGTGCACTTGAACTAAAAGGACACATATTTGGAGCACCGCTATCAAGGAGGTTTTGGTGGGAAAGACCACCAAGCTTGGAGCTTTGGAGTTGGTAACAATCTCTAAACTCCTATTTTTTATGTACATGCTTTTTACATATATCATATTCATAGCATGTTCATATTTTGTGTTCTTATGTGCTTCATGTGGTATATACTAGTTTAAATGTAGTTTTTATCAAAACTTGTATGTATACATGTACAAATAGTGAGAACAATTGATTTATATATATTTGCATTTCATGCTCATTTGTACCCACTTTATGCACATGTATAGTCTAAGTTTTGATGACTCTTCCATTTACACTTGTTATGCCTATTTTATGATTTCATTTCATGTATATGTTATTTTTATTCAAATCTAATAAATATACATGTATACCCGGTGAGTCTCTTGCTTTCATGCATACACTATTTATAGACTCTTTTATATTTGGGATATGTATGTGTATAGTTAGGATTGGATAAATCATACATATACCTTGAAGTTTACTTTAAGATGAAAAATAAAATTTTTTCATGATTTGTTTTTAATGAAAATAAAAAAAAAATTATGTCTTGTCTAAAAATGAGATTCATGTTTGATTGAGCTTCATTGTCTATTTTCATGAAAATGCCATTTACATAACCTTTGAACACTCATATTTTATTTTTCAAGATAATTTTTGAGCTTTATGGACTATGAGTGCTTGAATTTTTATGTACTTAGTATAATTCATGAAAAACATATGATTTCATGTTTTTGAAGGATCTTTAACTAGTTTGTCAAAAATCTATTTAAACTAGTTATTTGTTCTTCAAATTAGTTTATGAGACATACACATGATCTTACTATTCTTCAATCATAAATTCTTTTGTGTTCTCAAAATTTATTTGATACTTCATGATTTGAATATTAGTTTATATGTTAGTTTTTGTCAACACTAAGATTTATACTTGTACATATCGTGGGCCACAAATAAATCTATTTATATTTGTTCTTGAATGCTTATTTGAACCCATGAAATGTGCTTGTATTGCTTGGTTTTGATGATACATATATTTTTAAACTTGTATTCCCACTTCTTGGATTTGATTTATGATCATGTGTTTTCATTTCATGTATATGTGTATTTTGTCAAACTTTAAGATATACATGTATACCTCTTGAGTCATTTGCCCTTCATTCAAATCTATATATATGGACTCAATTGTGTTTTGGGATATGTGTGTATACTTCTTGTGTTGTCAAAACATACATATACCTTGAAATATAAATTTTTTTTAAAAAAAAAAATTTTGTGGTAGATTATACAATGAGATATACACGTGAACTTACCTTATGTCAATTGGTATCATTGGATCATTTCAATTGGTATCAATATGATTATTCTTTTTGTATATACTCATGTTTTGATTATATGTATGTATGCCTTCAAATTCAAATTATATCAATTTCTATTGGTGTTCTCTTTTCATACATATATGTGATCTTTTTGTGCTTTAAGAAGAATGAATCAATTGTTCTTAAAACACAATGTATATGCTAAGCTTAATTCAACTTTCAATTGGTAATTCTTAAAGCTTATGCAATATATGTTTCAAAATTGATATCAAAATAAAAAAAAAATATGTTGATTTGATATCTCAAAATGTGTTTCTTGAGAAAAGTTCAAAACTTTGTTTTGAAAAAGAAATATTCAAAATTTTTGATTTGTATTTCCTATATGCAAGGAGAGCTTAACATCTCTCTTACATATAGATTCATGTTGAGTATATTATAAATTGAGGAGCTTGACAACTCTTCTTTATATGATATACGTGTGTAGGGGGAGCTTCACATCTCCTCTTATGCATTACATAATATGCGTTATGTGAATTAGGGCTTGTCATCCCTCTTTCATGTAATGTATATGTGTAGGGAAGCTAACTTAGCGTCTTCCTCTTCATGAATGTATATCGCATATAAATCTTTATTGATTGATTTGTATTACCCCTCCTTGATTTCTTTGCTTTTGACAAAAAGGGGGAGAAAAAATTTGTTTGATTTATTTTACTTTGAACCCTTTGTTGATGATTGACAAAAAGGGGGAGAAGTATTTGAGTATATATGCATGTTTTCATTGCTTAAGGGGGAGAAGTATTTGTCTTCCTTGTTAGTTATGCATATATGTTTTGTATTGCAACTAGGAGAAAAAGGATTTCATGTTTTATCTCCATACATTGCATACATGTTTATGAGCTTCATTGTCATATATTATTGTTTATTTGGTATGCATGAGTTAAGGGGGAGCTTCTTTGAAGCTTTACTTTAATCCATGTATATATAACTTCATGAGTTTTGTCATCATCAAAAAGGGGGAGATTGTCGTCCCAAAGGTCCATCACTCTAGTTTTGATGATGATCAACTCATGTTATGTATACTAATGATCTTGTGCTTAATTAGTGACAGATTTATGATCAAGATCTTAGTAGGTGTGGAGCTTCAACAAAAGATTTCAAGACAAGTTTTGGAGCTAGCACCGGTTGATTCACGAGCCTATGAATCAAGACCACATCAAGAGTCGAGCTCGTTGGATTGCATTTGGACCAAGTCAAGAAGATGAGAAGACTTCAAGGGAAGACTTCAAGATCAAGACTTGTGTCTAGGTATAAGATTTTAGTTTGTTTTTAGTTAAAAATGTAAAGGATAGAATAGTGGTGGATTGCTCAAGTACATATACACACACACTCTTGATAGAATTGTTTTCATAAAAGACTTTTTAGTTTAGAAAAGATTTTTCATTTTGGAAAAATACAAGTTTGATTTTTGGTGTTTCTCATATACTTATCTTTTAACCAAAACCAAGTTTAGAGCTTAATGTCAAAAACATAAATATTTCATCTTGATTGTGTAGTGGATCATATCCATACACTCTATGCTTTAATAAGTTCAAAATATCTTGTTTTTGTATTTGGTAAAGTTTTAGAAAATACAAGATTATCTCTAACAATTTTTCTCCCAAGTGCTGACCCAGAACTGGCTTACGGGTCGACCGGGCGGGTCGACCGGAACCAAGGGCAGGTCGACCGCAAGGGTTGACCGACGTGCACAGAGCCGTGCACGTCTGGCAGTTCAGTGGGCGGGTCGACCGGGCGGGTCGACCGGAACTGAGAGCAGTGCTCTCTGTTCTTTTGGGTCGACCGGGCGGGTCGACCGGAGGCTCCAACGGTCGGATTTTTGACCGTTGGGGGTCGACCGGCCGGGTCGACCGGCAGGCCTGACAGACCCCAACGGCTATATTTTTCTGGCCTATAAATTTGAGGGTCTTGTCATTGTTTTGTAAGAAGATTTTAGGAGAGCTTTGAGCCAGTTTTTCTCATACTCTTAAAAGGGTTTTCTCCACAAATTTGAGAGCAAATATTTCCTATCTAAAGGGAAGATTTTATCAAGAGTGTTAAAGCGATTTTGAGTTTTCCTCCTGTAAGTTCACCTAGAGGGGGGGTGAATAGGTGATGGCTAATCTAATGGTCACTTAATGCCAAATGATGCGGAAGCTATAACAAATATGACCAATTTAAATCTTTTACACTATACACTATGTATAATACAAGAGTGTTGCCGAATTCCCCGTGAAGGGCTCTGGACAAACTCCTCTAGATTCCCCTTGAATGGGTTGAGGTGCCGCGTTGGCTCTCTTGATTGAATACAAGTGTTAGTCACAATCCCAAGCAATATATCAATATGAGCACAAGGAATATATCATGCATATAAAGATGAACACAATAAATAACATGCAAGATATAACAAGAGACAAAGAGAGTGAGAGAGAGAATAGCAATCGCAAACACAAGGGTATGTTTCGAGGTTCGAGCACACTTGCTCTACATCCCCGCCTTCGACACACGAAGGATTTTCACTATGCAAGATCCCAATGGATCTCTCCTCGGTGCCGCAACACCTACAAGCCCTCGGACTCTCTAGTCCCTTACACACCGCAAGCCCACCGGCTCGCCGAGGCCGCACCTCAATCAACCGAGTCCGCACCCGAACTCAAAACAACCACGAGCACACTTGCCCGTCTCCTCAAAGAACAAAGATGAAATCTTTGGTGATCTACAACACTTTGATCACCAATTACAAACTCTCACAACACAATCCTATGGATAGATAAGGCAATGGATAGCTCAAGTGATTGTGAGAAAGCAAGGAAAGAAACTTTGGTGAAAAACTCAAGAAATCTCTTTTAACACTCTTTATAAAAACTTCCCTTTAGATAGGAAATATTTGCTCACTATTTTGTGGAGAAAACTCTTCTAAAAGTGTGGGAAAAACTGGCTCTAAGAGTCTCTAAAATCTTGGCTTCAAATAATGACAAGAATCCCAATTTATAGGCTGCCAGAAAACTAGCCGTTGGGATCTGTCAGTACTGCCGGTCGACCGGTCCGGTCGACCGCCAACGGTCAAAAATCCGACCGTTGGAGCCTCCGGTCGACCGTCCGGGTCGACCGAGCAACTGGAGGAGAGTTGAACTCTTTGTCGGTCGACCCGTGCGGTCGGCCGAGATTTCCAGAGAGCAGAGCTCTCTGGAGCGGTCGACCGGCACGGTCGGCCGTCCACCAGTGTACAAAGGCGTGCACGTCTGTGCACGTCGGTCGACCGGTCCGGTCGACCGACTTCAGGATTAGTCGACTTATAAAGGTCGTAAGTCGACTTATCCGAAGCCTGAAACAGTTTTCTGGGATTCAAAGGTTGGTCTTTTTGGTTTTAATAAAATCTCATAAAATACATAAAAATCTATAAAAATAGTTTTACCAATATACTTTGAAATACAAACATGCTTGCACAAAATCAAGGCATGTTTAAAAGATTGGACTATTTTTGTAACTTGGAAATATTTGGCTCATGATAAAAACTGTATTTTCCAAAACATGTTTTCTAAACTTTGTTTTTCCAAAACATCTTCAAAATACAAAAACAAGATATTATAGTTCATTTTAAGGCATAGTGTGTATGGATATGATCCACTACACAATCAAGATGAAATATCTATGTTTTTGGTATTAAGCATAAAACTTTGTTTTGTTGAAAGATGTAAACATGAATATCAAAAACCAAAACTATGTTTTTCCAAAATGAAAGTCTTTTCTAAATCTGAAAATTCTTTTATGAAAAGACAAGTAAATCAAGAGTGTGTGTGTGATATATACTTGAGCAATCCACTAACTATTCTATCCTTTACATTTTATCTAAAACATAAAAATCTTATACCTAAACACAAGTCTTGATCTTGAAGTCTTCCCTTGAAGTCTTCTCATCTTCTTGACTTGGTCCAAGCTTGATCCAAAAACTCCTTGGATCACACCGTGCTAGCTCCAAATCTTGACATTTTATCCTTTGTTGAGCTATGCACCTACTAAGATCTTGATAATGAATCTGTCACTAATTAAATACAAGATCATTAGTAATCATAACTTCATGAGTTGATCATCATCAAAACTAGGGTGATAGGCCTTTGGGCCAACAATCTCCCCCTTTTTGATGATGACAAAACTCATGAAGTTATATATGCATGGATTAAAGTAAAGCTTCAAAGAAGCTCCCCCTTAACTCATGCATATCAAATAGGCAATAGATATGGCAATGAGGCACATGAATATGTATGCAAGTATGGAGATAAAACATGCAACAAGCATAAATCAAAATCTTTTTCTCCTACTTGCAATACAAAAATATATGCATTATTAACAAGGAAGACAAATACTTCTCCCCGTTAAGCAATGAAAACATGCATATAAACTCAAATACTTCTCCCCTTTTTGTCACTCATCAACAAAGGGTTCAAAGTAAAAGCAAATCAAACAAATTTTACTCCCCTTTTTGTCAAAAGCAAAGAGATCAAGAAGGGGTAATACAAATCAATCAATAAAAATTTATATGCGATATACATCCATGAAGAGGAAGACGCTAAGTTAGCTTCCCTACACATATGCATTACATGAAGAAGGGATGACAAGCCCTAACTCACATAACACATATTATGTAATGCATAAGAGGAGATGTGAAGCTCCCCTACACACGTATATCATATAAAGAAGAGTTGTCAAGCTCCTCAATTTATAATATACTCAACATGAATCCATATGTAAGAGAGATGTTAAGCTCTCCTTGCATATAGGAATTACAAATCAAAAATTTTGAATCTTTCTTTATCAAAACAAATTTTTGAACTTTCTTAATAAAACACATTTTGAGATATTAAATCAACATAATTTTTTATTTTGATATCAATTTTGAAAACATATTGCATAAGCTTTAAGAATTACCAATTGAAAGTTGAATTAAGCTTAGCATATACATTGTGTTTTAAGAGTGTGAGTCAATTGTAAGTCAAACACAAATAGATCATATATGTATGAAAAGATAATACCAATAGAAATTGATATAATTAGAATTTGAAAGCATTCATACATACAATCAAAATACGAGTATATAAAAATCATATTGATACCAATTGAAAATATCCAATGATACCAATTGAAGGGTAAGCTTATCATATACTCTATCATATGAAGAATTTGCACTAGTTACTATGAAAATATTTTAAAACTAGTATGAAATCCTTCAAGTAAGGAATAAAGCAAAAATCATCACACATTTTTATTAAAAACAAAATTTATATTTCAAGATATATGTATGTTTTGACAACACAATAAGTATACATACATATCTCTTAAACATAATTGAGTCCATATAAATAGATTTGCATTAAAGGCAAATGACTCAAGAGGTATACATGTATATCTTAAAGTTTGGCAAAATACACATATACATGAAATGAAAACACATGATCATAAATCAAATCCAAAAAGTGGGAATACAAGTTTAAAAATGTATGTATCATCAAAACTAAGCAATACAAGCACATTTCATGGGTTCAAATAAGCATTCAAGCATAAATATAATAGATTTATTTGTGGCCCACGATATGTACAAGTATAAATCCTAGTGTTGACAAAAACTAACATATAAACTAATATTCAAATCATAAAGCATCAAATAAATTTTGAGAAAAATAGAATCATGTGTCTATCTTAATTGAAGAATAGATAACTAGTATAAATTGTTTTGAAAAACTAGTTAAAGATCCTTCAAATATATCCAATCATATGTTTTCATGAATTATACTAAATACACAAAAGTTCAAGCACTCATAGTCCATAAAGCTCAAAATTATCTTGAAAGGTAAAAGATGAGTGTTCAAAGGTTATGTAAATGACATTTTCATGAAAATAGACAATGAAGCTCAATCAAACATGAATCTCATTTTTAGACAAGACATGAAATTTTATTCTCATTAAAAACAAATCAACTCAAAATCATTTTTCATAAAACCAACAAACTTCTAGGTATATGTATGATTTATCCAATTCTAACAATATGCATACATATCCCAAATATAAAAGAGTCTATCAAATGTATTTGCATGAAGGCAAGAGACTCATGGGTATATACGTATATTTATTAGATTTGAATTAAAAATACATATACATGAAGTAAAATCATAAAGATTGGCAAAGCATGTATAAATGAGAATCATCAAAACTAGATTATACATGTGCATAAAGTGGATACAAATGAGCATGAAGTTCAATCATATATGAATCAATTGTAATTCACTATTTGTATATGTATAAATGCAAGTTTGACACATTCTACATCTAAGCATGTAAATACCACATGAAGCACATACAACACAAAACATGAACATGCTATGAATATTATGAAATTAAAAGCATGTACATAAAAGGTAGGAGTTTAGAAATTATTACCAACTCCAAAGCTCCAAATATGGTGGTTGTCCCACCAAGCTTCCTTGATAGTGATGCGTCTAAGATGTGCCCATAAAGTCCATTGCATCCACTACCAAGACACCAATTCTCTCACGTTTTGTGAGAGCCCTCACCTACATCAAAAGCAAAAAGTGGGGATTTTGGTACCCATATTTTCTTGGGTCCTTTGGGGTTAGACTTGAAAGGAACCCAAAATCTTTTATAATTAGCAAAATTTAGAGAATTAATATTATCATAACAAAATTTTGCTAAATGACTTTTGCGGCCACAATGTGTACATATGTACACCTTAGTATGCTTATGTGTAGGAGTGTGATCATGTTGTGCAACATAAGCATGATGATGTGGATGTGCATGAATATGTGGAGTTTGTTTCTTTGAAAACAAAGACTCCAATTTAGTATGGTTGAATGCACAAGAGTTCAAAGTTGAACTCAAATTATCCATTTTATTTTTCAAATTCTTAATCTCATTAGTGGTGGCATGTAAAGCATGATGAGATATATGATCATTTTTCTTTTTCTTTTGAGAAACAAAATCTTTTTCTTTTTCAACAAATTTTCTTTTCAAAGTAATATTTTCTTGAAAAACATCTTCCTTTTGTTTTTCCACCAAATCAATCTTATTTTTCAAAATAGTGCTCCCTTCACATAAATCATTTAATTTTGCAATCAAGGAAACATTCTCATTTTTCAAATCTTTATTCTCTTTTTCTAAGCATGCCATTTTATTTTCTAATGAATCTTTTTCATTAAGCATGGCATCAAAATCCTTTTTCAAATTGTTATTTTCTTTTTCTAAACATGCAATGTTAGATTTAAATGAATCTTGTTCTATATGCATGCAAGCAATGTTCTTTTTCAAATTTTATTTTCCTTTTTAATCATGTCATATTTTTCAAGAATTGTTTGGCAAAATGAAGTGAGCTCATCATATGACATGTCCTCATCATCGGATTCGGAGTTTACCTCAAGGAGGTTATCCCCTTGGACCATATAGCATACGTTGGAGATGTCGCTTCCAACGTCCGAATCGCTCCCCGCATAGTATAGATCCTTTTCGCCAAGGGAGGTGAGGGTGTTCCATACTACAAAAGCCGAATCAATATTAGCAACTCTAGATAAATAAACATCATCTAGGGTAGACTTTAAAGCATTAAGGGCTTTTGCATTAGCCTCAAAATTCTTACCATCTAAACAATATGCATTATTAGTAGTGGCAAGATAAACATGAATTCCTAAGGCCTTGAGGTACAATGACATCTTAACCTTCCAAATTTGGATGTTAAGGATGTCAAAGGTGGGTGGTGACATGAAGTCCATGGTGTGTGTACAAATCTTGTGATTAGCCTATAAATGAGAATCTTTAACTCTAGGTTGTTAGACCCAATATCAAGAGCACTAGCTCTGATACCAATTGTAAGTTCACCTAGGGGGGGTGAATAGGTGATGGCTAATCTAATGGTCACTTAATGCCAAATGATGCGGAAGCTATAACAAATATGATCAATTTAAATCTTTTACACTATACACTATGTATAACACAAGAGTGTTGCCGAATTCCCGTGAAGGGCTCTGGACAAACTCCTCTAGATTCCCCTTGAATGGGTTGAGGTGCCGCGTTGGCTCTCTTGGTTGAATACAAGTGTTAGTCACAATCCCAAGCAATATATCAATATGAGCACAAGGAATATATCATGCATATAAAGATGAACACAATAAATAACATGCAAGATATAACAAGAGACAAAGAGAGTGAGAGAGAGAATAGCAATCGCAAAACAAGGGTATGTTTCGAGGTTCGAGCACACTTGCTCTACATCCCCGCCTTCGACACACGAAGGATTTCCACTATGCAAGATCCCAATGGATCTCTCCTCAGTGCCGCAACACCTACAAGCCCTCGGACTCTCTAGTCCCTTACACACCGCAAGCCCACCGGCTCGCCGAGGCCGCACCTCAATCAACCGAGTCCGCACCCGAACTCAAACAACCACGAGCACACTTGCCCGTCTCCTCAAAGAACAAAGATGAAATCTTTGGTGATCTACAACACTTTGATCACCAATTACAAACTCTCACAACACAATCCTATGGATAGATAAGGCAATGGATAGCTCAAGTGATTATGAGAAAGCAAGGAAAGAAACTTTGGTGAAAAACTCAAGAAATCTCTTTTAACACTCTTTATAAAAACTTCCCTTTAGATAGGAAATATTTGCTCACTATTTTGTGGAGAAAACTCTTCTGAAAGTGTGGGAAAAACTGGCTCTAAGAGTCTCTAAAATCTTGGCTTCAAATAATGACAAGAATCCCAATTTATAGGCTACCAGAAAACTAGCCGTTGGGATCTGTCAGTACTGCCGGTCGACCGGTCCGGTCGACCGCCAACGGTCAAAAATCCGACCGTTGGAGCCTCCGGTCGACCATCCGGGTCGACCGAGCAACTGGAGGAGAGTTGAACTCTCTGTCGGTCGACCCGTGCGGTCGGCCGAGATTTCCAGAGAGCAGAGCTCTCTGGAGCGGTCGACCGGCACGGTCGGCCGTCCACCAGTGTACAAAGGCGTGCACGTCTGTGCACGTCGGTCGACCGGTCCGGTCGACCGACTTCAGGATTAGTCGACTTATAAAGGTCGTAAGTCGACTTATCCGAAGCCTGAAACAGTTTTCTGGGATTCAAAGGTTGGTCTTTTGGTTTTAATAAAATCCCATAAAATACATAAAAATCTACAAAAATAGTTTTACCAATATACTTTGAAATACAAACATGCTTGCACAAAATCAAGGCATGTTATAAAAGATTGGACTATTTTTGTAACTTGAAAATATTTGGCTCATGATAAAAACTGTATTTTCCAAACATGTTTTCTAAACTTTGTTTTTCCAAAACATCTTCAAAATACAAAAACAAGATATTATAGTTCATTTTAAGGCATAGTGTGTATGGATATGATCCACTACACAATCAAGATGAAATATCTATGTTTTGGTATTAAGCATAAAACTTTGTTTTGGTTGAAAGATGTAAACATGAATATCAAAAACCAAAACTATGTTTTTTCCAAAATGAAAGTCTTTTCTAAATCTGAAAATTCTTTTATGAAAAGACAAGTAAATCAAGAGTGTGTGTGTGATATATACTTGAGCAATCCACCAACTATTCTATCCTTTACATTTTATCTAAAACATAAAATCTTATACCTAGACACAAGTCTTGATCTTGAAGTCTTCCCTTAAAGTCTTCTCATCTTCTTGACTTAGTCCAAGCTTGATCCAAAAACTCCTTGGATCACACCGTGCTATCTCCAAATCTTGACATTTTATCCTTTGTTGAGCTATGCACCTACTAAGATCTTGATAATGAATCTGTCACTAATTAAACACAAGATCATTAGTAATCATAACTTCATGAGTTGATCATCATCAAAACTAGGGTGATAGGCCTTTGGGCCAACACCTCCACCATTCTCTTTCTAGTTTTTCTCACATAAACACTTGAGCAATTCATAGACATACTCATCCTATAAGACTGTTGTAGTGAGAGCTTTCTTTGGTGATCAAAGTGTTTAGATCACCAAGAGATTTCATTCTTGTACTTTGCGGAAACTGGCAAGTGTGCTCGTGGTGGTTTAGAGTTCGGTTGTGAACTCTTGGTTTGAGGTGCGGCCTCGGCAAGCTAGTGAGCTTGCGTGTGTACGGGACTAGGGAGTCCGAGGGCTTGTAGGTGTTGCGGCACCGAGGAGAGATCCATTGGGATCTTGCATAGTGGAAATCCTTCGTGTGTCGAAGGCGGGGATGTAGAGCAAGTGTGCTCGAACCTCGAAACAAACCCTTTGTGTTTGCGATTGCCTTTTCTCTCTCTCTCCCTTACTTTATATCTTGCATGCTATTTATTGTGCTTTCATTACATGCTTGATATACATTGTGCTCATATTGATATACTTGCTTGGGTTTGTTTGCTAACACTTGTATTCAACCAAGAGAGCCAACGCGGCACCTCAACCCATTCAAGGGGAATCTAGAGGAGTTTGTCCAGAGCCCTTCACGGGGAATTCGGCAACACTCTTGGTTATACATGGTGTTTAGTGTAAGAAGTTTAATTAGGTCATAATTGTTTTAGCTTCCGCATTATTTGGCATTAAGTGACCATTAGATTAGCCATCACCTATTCACCCCCCCTCTAGGTGAACTTACACGAAGCTCGCGACGGATCTCCAACGAGGGCTTCACGATGGTTGTCATGTGTGCTGCAGTGGTGGAAGACCTGTGGACGAGAGGAGGTGATGAAGCGGAGGTGGTGGCTAAGAGGAGGCACGGTGGTGGGAGGTAGGGCAGCGGTGATGGGGCTTACGAGGTTGCGCATGGCGTGAGGTTGTGGTTGTGGAGATAGGGCACGCGGCCAGGTGGAGGATGTGTGGGCTGCCATGGCACGTGTGAGTGGCGAAGGTCATGGAGATGGCTCGGGCTCTAGTGGCGCTTCGCCGAGGGTTGGAGATGGAGCTCAGAGATTAGGGTGGTGATGAGTGTCGTCGATTGCTGGCGGACTCGCGTGGAGATGGGGTGCCGAGCTCAGCGTGGTAATGGAGGTGAAGGTGAAGGTGAAGATGACGGGGACAAGGCTAGGGTTAGGGCTATAGGTGTGATGGCGTAGAGATGTTGGGGAAGGAAGATGATGAAGGGATAAGTATTAGGGTTAGGTTTAGGATTAGGTTAGGATGATTATATAGGAGATGTAATTGGATTGTGTGTTTTGGATTTGTGGATTTGGCTAATGGGTTTGGGTTTGGGTTAACGGGTCTCGAAAAATTATAATAGTAGTAGTAATAAGAATAATTAATTAACAACAACAACAATGATATATATGATATAATAATAAATAATAATAATTAATCTCAACTTGTAATAATAATTACTACCATACAATAATAACACTAATTAACAATAATAATAATAACAATAATAATAACAACAACTAATATTAATAATATTAATTAATACAACAATAAAATTAATAATAATATTAATTATAATATTAATAATAATTCACATAATAACAACAATAATAATTATTGATAATTACTGCTACTAATAACAAGTAGTAACAATAATAATAGTAATAGTAATTAAAAATATTGATAGAAAATAATAGTAAAAATATATAAAGCCAAATTACATTTAATATCTAAAAATAATTATATTTAATAATAATCATAGTCATAAATCAAGTTTATTAATAATAATAAAATAATAAGTAAGATTAGATAAATATTTAAAAATATATATTAATACTATATTATTAACTCGGGATATTACAGGATACGTAGGCAACCACATTGGTACAACTCGGTTGAGTCAACATGGTACTTTGCTGTGTTCGATTCAGATTTGAGAAATCTTCACTGAGATGGAGAATTGTGAGAATAGAGTGTAAAATTTTGTTAATAGAGTTTTTAACTCATTCGAGAAGATAGCTCAGAGTTTGGAATTCAATAGCGTGCCAAGAAGTCAACACACGGCTGAAGACAGTGATCCGGTTGACCGACTGTGCACAGTGTGCACATTAAGAGAAAGGTATTATAGTGGTCGACTGCCTGGTTGACCACCCAGAGGAAGCAGCAGTAACAGAAGACAATCGGTCGACCGAGCGCAACAGTAATGAAGACAATCGGTCGATTGCTCGATCGTCCGACTAGAAGATTGATTGTGTCTCTACACAACTAGCGGTCAATCCACTAGCTCGCAGTGTTGAGCCTGCATAGCTAGCGCTCGACCGCACCTCGGTTCTGAGCTGTTTCCTATTTGGATTCTTAATTCGTTTCTGATCTGAATTCAGATCTGTTGGTTTCCTTTTCTTCATGGATTCTCTAGCTATATAAAGAGATGTATTTTCCCTAGTATTTGTAATCTGAAATTGATTGATTAATAAGGTCTCTTTCCCCTTCTACCTCGAGGATGTCAGCAATTGTCGAATCTCGTTAAATCTGTATTTTCTCACTTTCTTTCTCCCTGTTTTGTTCTTACCAATTGTGATTGTTCTGAGACAATACTCTGGTGTTTGCACGTAGGCCTGGCAGGTCTCCCAAGAATGTCCAGAAATTTCAGTGTGTTGAAAGCATTACTTGCAGTCAAAGTTTCAACTCGAAATTACACCCAACATGGAGGAGAGAAATAATCTGAAATTTGTTGTGTTTGTTTGGAAAGAATGACAAGCTATTTATAGCTTTTGAACAGCTTTCAATTTCCAACAATTGATTGATGATTAGTTATGACTATTGAAATTCTAACAATCATATACTTTCAAATTTAAAACTGTTTCCAACAGTCATATTCTTTCAAATCTAAAGTTGTGCAAATTTGAGTTGTTCAAAAACTAAAAAAAAATATAGCTCAAAAAAAAATACAACACACTAAGTGCTCCTAATAACAAGTCTAAAGCGCTAATGCCCTCATGTGGTGGACGTGCGCAAAAATAATATTACTACATATATATACAACTTTTTTATTTTTATTTTTTTTTCCCAAATGAGATTAAATTTTCTAATTTAGAAAATAAGATACATGCGCTTATTTTAACTATGACCAATAATTTTAGAAAATAATATTTGTGCATATATAGAGAAAGAGCCAGTAGTTGTAAGGTGGCGGGGCCAAAAGATGCTTCTTAATATGACAATCCATGAATGCTACATTCAATCCTTGGCCCCCCACCAAAAAAAAAACACTAAAATTTGCAAAATAACAGATAAGAGAAAAAAAAAACTCACCAAAATACAAAAAAAAAAAGGGAAAGTAGCTCTTTAATGATGTGATAATGAAGGATAATTTCAAGAGATATTTCAGAATTTTTTTAAAAAAAAAATGTTAATAATCTAATTGCAAAGGCATCTGGTGAGCCCCACCCCAATTGAATGGTCCAGATCACACCATGCCACGTTTGGTCTGAGCTATTGCTTTTCACCAAACCTTTTATAAATCCAAAACTCACATCTTACCCCCACCAGAACGGGTCGCACTCAAAATTGCACCCTCTTAGTGTGGTCCCTACACACCTCCGGGTCGTTCTTTATAAATTTGTTCGAGTCGTTTTCTCAATTTGTTTTTATTTAAGCCTTTTTCCCCTTCCACCGGACGCTTCGATTTCCGCCACGTGGCACAATCACAGCCGCGATCATCATCACGATCTCACCGCCCCAGCACCCATCCGAGATTCTCCCCTCTTCCCTCCCCAAGCGCCCCAGGGAAAAAGACAGTTCTGCCCTCAAATCAATCACCGATATACGAAAACACCACCAGCCGGTTTTTGGGGATAACCGGGCCCCACCTTCGGTCATCTGAAGTGACTAATATACCCCCGTTTCGTTAGTCATTTGTCCATTCCTCGGTATCCTGCTCTAATACACAATCTTAAATGACTATAATACCCTCGTAAGGAAACAAAGAAGATAGACATACATCACGGGCGTCGATGTCATTTGAGCTCGCCCCGGTGGCAATCTAGAGATTACTGGAAAATTCTGGGGCATCCGGGGGATAGACAACTATATATAAGCCCCCGGCCCCCTCAACATATGTTCCCTGCTTCCCTCAATTCTCAGCACCTCTATCTCTCTGTAAAAATCTGGTGCCGGTTCACGGCGGAATCTGCCGTTTTAGCCCCACCTGAACTCCGATCTCCGGCGAGATTCGCTGGATTCTGGTCACATCAATTCTTTCCCCTCTGCCCCTTTTCTCCGTCCAAGATTTTTTTATTTTTTTAGCAATTTTACATTTGTACCCTAATACTTTTCCTTTTTTACGGCTCTGCCACCTGCCGCTGCTGACGTGGCAAGGGATGTCCCCTCTCTCCCGCCAAGTCCTTGGAGCCTCAAGGAAGCGGAAGGAGCGCGAGGCCCCTGACTGCCGCGGCTTCATTTTGCCGCCCTCAATTAAGCCACGAGACGAGGCGGTAAAGCCGGGCCCCAAGCCGAGCCCCCTTGGCAGGCTCGAGCCGCCGGCTCTACCGGGAAAGAACCGACTCCTGGCCGGCTACCTCGCCCACGAGTTCCTGACTAAAGGGACCCTCTTTGGCCAGCCCTTCGACCCGGCTCGGACCGAGAAGCAGCCCGAGGCGCAGCCCAAGCCAGCCTATGCTGAGCTGGCACATTTGCTAAAGTTTGAAGGGGCCCACATTCCTGGCATCGTGAACCCCACGCAGCTGGGCTGCTGGATCCAGAAAGGAAAATCTAGAGCTCCTGAGGATCACCCGACCGCGCACCCGGGCCGATTGACAGTCAACCGCCGAATTTCTTTCATTTTAATATTGAAAAAAGGAAAGAGGGTGGGAGGGGAAAAACAGTGGTGAGTTGCTCTGCTGGTTAGGCTGGGTGCATGGGTTTCGAGGTGGTGGAGGGGAGCCATGAACCCTAAAAAAAGGTGGCTGATGTTTTTTAAAAAAAAGGAGAAAAGAAAATTATTCTCAGTTTATTTTTATTTATTTATTTTCCTCCTCTTTTTTTATTTAATTTTGGAGTTAGTTTATTAACATTTAGCTGTTTGTTGTAATTTCTAATGCAGAGAGCTGAGGACTTGGAAACATGCTAGCTTAGCTTCATGCTCTTGCTTGTAAGTTGTTCCTTCAGTATGAGTTTTTCTTTTCCCCTTTTCTAATTTACTCTTATTTTGATGTATTTGGAATCTTTATTTAATAATATATTTTTAGGATGGAAGCTATCCTACGTCAGTATTTGAATGTTCCCTTTTTCATGCACATGCACAAGTTCACGTAGGAGCTTCTGCATATCAGTAATAGTTGGTGGCATTTCAGTATGTGTAACAAGTATTTAGAGTGAATACTTTATATTTGGGCTAAGAATTCTTATTTGAACTAGAATGAGAATGATACATTAATTATAGAGACTAACAAACTGATCTCTCTTTGTTATTTAGTTCTTGAGAGGTGCAAGTATTTGGATTGTGTGTGAGATAGTAGTTGTATTTCAGGAACTAATTAAGAAGAAGTGATCTCTCTAATTGTTTTGTTTGTTTCTTGTCTAAGTGAAACTCAAAAAGATAAGGTGAGTAGACCCAATGTCATGATCGTTCAAGGGCAAGTTTGATGCTTTTATAGTAGAAATGGTAAAGAATTTGAACCTTTTACATGAGCAAATACACGGTGTCCCTTTTCATGCAAATGGGCTGTAGCATTCCACTACTACAAATGTAGGAAAAAGCGACGGTACTTACAATATCGTTTTAGTAAACAAACATGTTATATATAGCGCGGTGACATTTTTGTAATTACTTGATGTGGGTCTCATTTTTCGCGTCAGTTGTTTGTATATAACCGACTTGAAATGTTCGCTCCGAGTCAACGTAACTGTTGATTAAATTTTCGCATTGGTTCTTTTATAGAACGAACGCGAAAAGTCGAACTTTTCGTGTCGGTTCTTCTATAGTGCCGACGCAAAAAGTCAGACCTTAGCGTCCGTTCTTTTATAGAATCGATGCAAATTCCCCTTTGTCCTCTCCACGTCAGCGATTCGCGGCTCATGTTGATCCTCAAATGTGTTCTCATTCAGCTGTGAAGCCCGTCTCTCTCTCTCTCTCGCTCTCTCTCTCTCTCTCACACACACACACACACTCACACACACTCCTCATTTCTCTCTCCTCGTTCTTTTATAGAATCAACACCTCTGCAATGACGGCGGCATTGACCTCACCAAAGCCCTAGCCATATCTGACACTCCTCTTTCTCGTCTCGCCCCTGCTCCAACTTCGACTTTCTCAAGCTCGTGCTCCCTTGTAACATTGAAGACGACAGTAGTGATTTTGACTCATATATTGAGATTTCAATTTCGATTTTGATTTGACATCGAAGCCGAGGCCATGCGGATGTAGGTGTCGCCGACGAGGCAGGGGGATGGTTGTGGTTGTTGTTGTTGAGAACAGTTATGATATTGAGGTATTATAGTTGTTGTTATAGTTGTTGCTATTGAGAATGGTCGGCGGCAGTGACTAGAACGGCCCCGGAGCGGCTGTGACGAGAACGAGTTTCTGTTTTTTAAAAAAATTCATGTTTCACATTGGTTATGTAAAAAATCGATACGAAAAGTCAGATCTTTCATGTCTGTTAAAACCCGACGCGAATAGTGTCGACTTTTCGCGATCCCTAAATACACGTCGGTTTTTGTAGACTGACGTTGTTTCCTTTTCGTGTCGGATTTAATCCGACGTGAATTTCCCTTTCTGTAGTAATATCATTATTATCAGTCTCTCTGTATACTTGCTCCATCATTGAGTTAGAAATTCAACTCGATCAGTAATGCTCGATCGATATTTAGTATATAGATTCCATGTCTGTGGCCTCTTCTCCACTAGAAGGAGATTTTTGTTCAATGTAGTAGCTACAATGTTGCTCTAAATTGTATTTAACTTTTGTTCTTACATTGACAATGCATGCATGCTGTTTGTTTT